>JARQOC010000007.1:221732484-221899617 GCA_033576535.1 Allobates femoralis | reverse complement strand
TCTAGTTTCTAAAATGGTGTCACTTGTGGGGGAGCTTCAATGTTCAGGTACACAGGGGCTCTCCATACGCGACATGGTGTCCGCTAACTATTGGAGCTAATTTTCCATTCAAATTATTAGTAGACACCATGTCGCATATGGAGAGCCCCTGTGTGCCTAAGCATTGGAATTCCCCCACAAGTGACCCCATTTTGGAAACTAGATCCCCCAAGGAACATATCTCGATGCATAGTGAGCACTTTCAAACCCCAGGTGCTTCACAAATTAGTCCGTAAAAAGGAAAAAAAAGTTTTTTGTGAAAAAAAAAGTACTTTTTCATTTTTACGGATCAATTTGTGAAGCTTCTGGGGTCTCAAAGTGCTCACTATGCATCTAAATAAGTTCCTTGGGGTGTCTAGTTTCCAAAATGGGGTCACTTGTGGGGGAGCTCCAATGTTTAGATACACAGGGGCTCGCCATACACGACATGGTATCCACTTACAATTCCAATTGTTAGTGGACACCATGTCACGTATGGAGAGCCCCTATGTGCCTAAATATTGGAGCTCCCCCACAAGTGACCCCATTTTGAAAACTAGACCCCCCAAGGAACTTATCTAGATGCATAGAGAGCACTTTGAACCCCCAGGTGCTTCACAAATTGAGTCGTAAAAATGAAAAAGTACTTTCTTTTTCACAAAAACTTTCTTTTTTCATTTTTACGGATTCATTTGTGAAGCACCTTGGGTTCAAAGTGCTCACCACCAATCTAGATAGGTTCCTTGGGGGGTCTAGTTTCCAAAATGGGGTCACTTGTGGGGGAGCTCCAATGTTTAGGCACACAGGGGTTCTCCATACGTGACATGGTGTCCGCTAACAATTGGAGCTAATTTTCCATTCAAATTGTTAGCGGACACCATGTCGCGTATGGAGAGCCCCTGTGTGCCTAAACATTGGAGCTCACCCACAAGTGACCCCATTTTGGAAACTAGACCCCCCAAGGAACTTATCTAGATGCATAGTGAGCACTTTAAACCCTCAGGTGCTTTACAAATTGTTCCGTAAAAATGAAAAAGTACTTTTTATTCACAAAAATTTTCTTTTGTCCTCAATTTTTTCATTTTCACATGGGCAATAGGATAAACCGCATCCTAAAATTTGTTGGCCAATTTCTCCTGAGTACACTGATACCTCATATGCAGTCATAAACCACTGTTTGGGCGCACCGCAGGGCTCGAAAAAGAAGGAGCGCCATTTGACTTTTTGAATGGTAAATTAGCTCCAAAAGTCAAATTGCGCTCCTTCCCTTCTGAGCCCTGCCGTGCACCCAAACAGTGGTTTATGACCACATATGAGGTATCGGTGTACTCAGGAGAAATTGCCCAACACATTTTAGGATGCATTTTATCCTGTTGCCCATGTGAAAATGAGAAAATTGAGGCTAAAAGAACATTTTTATTGGAAAAATTAAAATGTCCATTTTTTGTTTCCACTTTGCTTTAGTTGCTGTGAAGCACCTGAAGGGTTAATCATTTTCTTGAATGTAGTTTTGAGTAGCTTGAAGGGTGCAGTTTTTGGAATGGTGTCACTTTTGGGTGTTTTCTGTCATGTACACCCCTCAAACGGACTTCAAATGTGATGTGGTCACTAAAAAAATGGTTTTGTAAATTTTGCTGGAAAAATGAAAAATTGCTGATGAACTTTGACCCCTTATAACTTCCTAACCAAAACATTTTTTTTTACCAAAATTGTGCTGATGTAAAGTAGACATGTGGGAAATGTTATTTATTAACTATTTTGTGTCACATAAGTCTCCGGTTCAACAGAATAAAAATAACAAATTTGAAAATTGTCAAATTTTCAACATTTTTGCCAATTTTTTTATATTTTCACAAATAAATGCAAAAATTATCAACCTAAATTTACCACTAACATGAAGCCCAATATGTCACGAAAAAACAGTCTCAGAATCGCTAGGATCCATTGAAGCGTTCCAGAGATATAACCTCATAATGGGAGAGTGGTCAGAATTACAAAAAACGCTCTGGTCATTAAGGTAGAAATTGGCTCCGTCACTAAGGGGTTAAGAAAGATTTTCACTACTCCTTTGAAGAAACACCATTACTAGTGTGTCTGTAGAAAGGGAAAGAACAATGGAAGCTTTTAAGGGCCTGTCACACGCGTCAATGTCGTCAGTGAGATGATCGCTGACGACATTGACGGCTGATTGCTGGTGAGCTGTCACACAGACAGACTCACCAGCGATCAATTGACCAGAAACATCGTGGAAACGATTTAAATATCGTTTCCACGATGTCTTGCTCCCGCTGCCAGCCTGCTGGAAGCGGGAGCAGGCTGGTCTCCAAGGTAAACTGCGGGTATCTAGGCAGCGCGCGCTGCCTAGATACCCGACGTGTACCTTAGTTACCAGCCTCCTCCGCTCACCGGCTGGTATCTAAGGTACACAGCGGTAACTAGGGACCCTAGTTACCCGCTGTGTACCTTAGATACCAGCCGGTGAGCGGAGGAGGCTGGTAACTAAGGTACACGTCGGGTATCTAGGCAGCGCGCGCTGCCTAGATACCCGCAGTTTACCTTAGTTACCAGCTCCCAGCGCTTGTGAGAGGCGCTGGGAGCTGGAATATCGCTACTCCCGGTGTCACACGCAGCGATGCTGCGTGTACACCGGGCGACAATAGCCAGGTTTTAGAGCAGGTTCTAAAACCTGGCGATCATCAACCAGCGATTTATCGCTGGTTGATTCAGTATGTCACACGCGTCAATATCGCTGCAACGTCACGTGCAGCCGATATCGTGCAGGCGATATTGACGCGTGTGACACCCCCTTTACTCCCTGAGGGTCTGTGTGCCATCAAAATCAAAACGATGCTCTGCAGCTCAGGAGACTAGGGGCACAGAAGCCAATCCCTACTCCACTAGGCCCAAATACAGCAGCGCTAGGGGATGGATCAGGCAGCTGCAGGCTGTTACTCCCTGAGAGTCTATGTGCCATCAAAATTAAAACGATGCCCTGCAGCTCAGGAGGCTAGGGGCACAGAAGCCAATCCCTACTCCACTAGGCCCAAATATAGCAGCGCTAGGGGATGGATCTGGCAGCTGCATGATCTCTACTGGATTGTACAATGGAAAAGACTGTTCCAACACCCTTATAGTTGAAAATATGCCTACTGCACTTTTACTTTTATTTTATTTTTATTTGTACCTGTTGTCCCCTTTCCTGCTGGTTTTATTGGGCCTTGGTGCTAGAGATGAGCGAACTTTCCCCCAACATGTTCAGCAATATCAAATTCAGCAGGAACATTGCAGATTTGGATTTGGGAACAGGAACCAGAACAGTTTGCTAAAAAGTCGGCAAACTCAACTTTGTTAGGTAACTGATGAAAAACATAACACATAAAGATCAGAAGCATTCTCTATATTACTTATTTTAAAGAGCTCATATAGAATTCAAAGGTGCAAAGTATCGGACTAAGGATAAATCGCTACAATTACAATTACAATTTTCAGCGATCAGACATCTATATGTAAAATAAAAACTTTATTAAAATTGGTGCTTCAGAGAAGAGGAAGGGTTGTGTAAGAAATACAGCAACGATAGGGAGTGCACAAGCAATGGATCTCCACAAGGATATAAAAAAATCAATAAATCAAAATCATATTTTTCAAATGACCCATCAGTTGGTGGTCATATACTACTCTGCATCCAGTGTTATATGATTTTACATCTTAACCTCCCTGCCGTTACGAATAATTCTGGAATTTTATGCTAAAAGCGTTACATTTTTTTTTTATGGAAATTTTGTGTTCTGTACAGTAGGGCTGCAATTCTTAATTACCTGATCAAAGAAGACTCTAGTAGACCTCTCAGATGTGATAAAGTTCGAAACATAAAATCATGAATTATAATTAAATAAATAATAAAATTTTATTCAATAATCAATAATCTTATACCTGGCGGTATGATTATGTCAGGATTTTTGTACTAAGGGTACTTTCACACTAGCGTTTTTTTGTAAATCGCGGCAGATGCGGTGAAAATAACCAATCTGCCACACTTACCGCATAACCGCGACACAGTTGTGGCAAGCCCCATGCAATGTCTATGGGGCTTGCGGTAAGGGTGGGGCAGGTGCGGCAAGTGGGGTTTCAGCACTTGTGGCAGGTGCTGCCGCGAAAAAAAAACGCGGTCAGCCGCGTTTTTTTTGCAGCCGCACCTGCTGCAAGTGCCGATACCGCACTTGCCGCATCTGCGGCAAGCCCCCATAGACATTCAATGGGGCTTGCGGCAACTGTGCCGCAGGTGTCGCGGTAATGCGGTAATCGCGGCAGATTCGTTTTTTTCACCGCATCTGCCGCGATTTACAGAAACCGCTGATGTGAAAGCAGCCTAAATGCGGTACCATTTTTTTTCATAACAAATTTCTTTTATTGGCCGAAATGTTATACTTTTTTTTTTTCCCACCCAGTTCCGCCTCCAATGAGCCGCTGCGGCTCACAGAGACGGAACCAGGAAGTCATATGAGGCATCCGAAGGAGCTTTCACCGGCGATCGCAGCGGGGACATCGCTGGATGTCCCTGTGACAGAGGAGGGGAGGGTAACTGAGGGAAGCATCCAGCTTTCCTTGGGTGTTCCCGCCCCTCTTCTCGTCTGCAGCCCAGGCTCTACCCTAACACCCTAGCCCTAACGGCCCCGTCACATGGGGCGACGGGGCTGGAGATGTCAGCGGTGAATGGCGGGGGCGTGCATGCTCTCGCCGCCCCCGTCACCAGCGCCGTCCCCCGTTTAGACGGGGCGACTCCTCCAGCCCCGTGTCGGCAACCTCTAGGGCGACAACCCCGGCGGCGATGCAGGACAATGGGAGCCTATGGCTCCCATCGCCTGACAGGTTACTGCCGCCCGGTTACCGGTGTGCATATCGCCCCATGATGGTCGCCAGGTTTCACAGCACTGCTGTGAAACCAGGCGACCGGCCGGGACCGGCAACATCGCCCCTTTACATGTGGCGACGTAGGGGCATGACGCCGGCAATAGGCCACGCCCCCACGTCTCCACATGAATGGGCAGCAATATCTCCCCCTTACCGTAATGATGCTGTCACACCTGGCGACGTCGCTAGCGACATCGCCGAAAAAGTGACGTATCAGCGATGTCGCTAGCGACGTCGCGCTGTGTAAACGAGCGGTCGCAGGTTGACAGGTTTACGGGAGGAACCGTAAACCTGTCAACCGGCGACCTGCGGTAAGGCTGGATCGCGCCGTGTGACATCGCCAGAGCGATGTTTGCGGCGATCCAGCCTATGCCGCAGCGTTGCTGCGGATCGCTCGCTGGGCTGAGCCCAGCCCAGCGGCCGATGTCACCGCCCGCATCGCTGCGGTGTCGCCGGCCGCAGCGATGCTGTGTGACAGCTGGCCAGCGATGTCGGAAGCGAGCGGGCACCCACGCATCGCTTCCGACATCGCTGGCCAGATCGGGCTGTGTGACAGCACCATAACAATAGCCCTAACCCTAGCCCTAACCCTAGCCCTAACCCTAGCCCTAAACCTAGCCCTAACCCTAGCCCTAACCCTAAGCCTAGCCCTAACCCTAGCTCTGGAGAAGGGTGCCATATCACTCACACGGCGCCGGTGGCAACTGGCAGGTAAGACCCGATGCCCCAGCCCCCTCCCCCCGGCTCTGACAGCACCCCGGTCCTCAGCAGCAGGAGCAGGGGCAGGCAGCGGTGCTCCCCGCCGACACAGCACGGGGAGCAGGTTGCGGGCGGCGGTGCTCCCCGCCTCCGCAGCACCGGGAGCAGGAGCAGGTGGCGGTGCTCCCCCGCCGGCACAGCACAGGGAGCAGGGGCGGGCGGCGGTGCTCCCCGCCTCCGCAGCACCGGGAGCAGGAGTGGGTGGCGGTGCTCCCCCGCCGACACAGCACAGGGAGCAGGGGCCGCGGGTGCTGGCCAAAGATGGCACCCGCGGCTGCAGTGACCGCGGGTGCTGGCCACAGAGGGCTCCCGCGGCTGCAGTGACCGCGGGTGCAGGGCACAGATGGCACCCGCGGCTGGAGCAGGGGCCGCGGGTGCAGGGCACAGAGGGCACCCGCGGCTGGAGCAGGGGCCGCGGGTGCTGGCCACAGATGGCACCCGCGGCTGGAGCAGGGGCCGCGGGTGCAGGGCACAGAGGGCACCTGCGGCTGGAGCAGGGGCCGCGGGTGCTGGCCACAGAGGGCACCCGCGGCTGGAGCAGGGGCCGCGGGTGCTGGCCACAGAGGGCACCCGCGGCTGGAGCAGGGGCCGCGGGTGCTGGCCACAGATGGCACCCGCGGCTGGAGCAGGGGCCGCGGGTGCAGGGCACAGAGGGCACCCGCGGCTGGAGCAGGGGCCGCGGGTGCTGGCCACAGAGGGCACCCGCGGCTGGAGCAGGGGCCGCGGGTGCAGGGCACAGAGGGCACCCGCGGCTGGAGCAGGGGCCGCGGGTGCTGGCCACAGAGGGCACCCGCGGCTGGAGCAGGGGCCGCGGGTGCTCCACAGTGCAACCCTAGGCTGGAGCAGGGCCGCTGGGTGCAGGGCCAGGGCAACTGAGCCCGGCGAGCCCCCGTCTCGGCCGACAGCACCCGGTCTCGGCAGGAGCAGGGCGCGCGGTGCAGGCCACAGAGGGCACGCGTGCTGGAGCGGCGCGGTGCTGGCCACAGGGCACCCGCGGCTAGCACGGGCCGCGGTGCTGGCAGAGGCCACCCGCGGCTGGAGCACAGGGGCCGCGGGGCGGCCACAGGATGGCACCCCGCGCCGGAGCAGGGGTCCGCGGGTGCAGGGCCCAGAGGCACCCGCAGCTGGAGCAGGGGCCGCGGGTGCTGGCCACAGATGGCACCCGCGGCTGAGCAGGGCCGCGGGTGCTGGGCACAGAGGGCACCCGCGGCTGCAGAGGGCCGCGGGTGCTGGCCACAGAGGGCACCCGCGGCTGGAGCAGGGGCCGCGGGTGCAGGCCACAGAGGGCACCCGCGGCTGGAGCAGGGGCCGCGGGTGCTGCCACAGAGGGCACCCGCGGCTGGAGCAGGGGCCGCGGGTGCAGGGCACAGAGGGCACCCGCGGCTGGAGCAGGGGCCGCGGGTGCTGGCCACAGAGGGCACCCGCGGCTGGAGCAGGGGCCGCGGGTGCTGGCCACAGATGGCACCCGCGGCTGCAGTGACCGCGGGTGCAGGGCACAGATGGCACCCACGGCTGGAGCAGGGGCCGCGGGTGCTGGCCACAGAGGGCACCCGCGGCTGGAGCAGGGGCCGCGGGTGCTGGCCACAGATGGCACCCGCGGCTGCAGTGACCGCGGGTGCAGGGCACAGATAGCACCCGCGGCTGGAACAGGGGCCGCGGGTGCTGGCCACAGAGGGCTGGGCTCTGAGAGCACTTTATTGCCCCCCTGCGGCCTCACACTGAGCAGCAGCAGCAGCCGCGAGTATTCCCGAGTGTGACTCGGGGTTACCACTTCTGTTAGTGAAAATTAACCCCGAGTTACACTCGGGAATACCGCTAGGAAGGTTAATGGTGTGAGGTATCTTATTACAAGACTAAGTACCTATAGCAGATCTTACATATTAGCCCATGTATGTAAAAAACTACAGCGAAAGAAATCATAACTGAGTCTTCCTATACTGGTACAGCTAACGAAAAGAGACAGGTGCAAAATAGGGTCTTATCTGGGTATAGATGGTGGAGTACTATGTAAGTGTACACAGCTTTTGTGGTTGTGTGAGAATCAACCACTAAATCGCATGTAAGATAGAGATTTGCAGCGAAACACCCATGGAGATACAAATAACGTGCCGGAGGAGTGGAGGCAGGTGGTGTTGATTTCATGCTGCCTCCCGAATTCCCAGGAAAGGACGAATCCAAAGAAGAGTGAAGATCCAGAGATTTTATTGAACTCGACATGTTTCATGTACTGCTGTACACTTCTTCAGAAGAATAAAATCATGTTACAGACCGTGCACGCTCAAACAATTATATACAAGTTACCGGATATGAAGCAATCAACTACATCAATACAGGAATGTAAACAAGCACGATCTACAACCTAAAACAACAGTGCTGTAACCAACGTAATTATTTTCCAAATAGTCAACTATAAAACTATTAAAACATATAGATCACACACTAAAACTTACATATATGCATATTATTATTGTTGTTATTATTATTTATTTATAGAGCACCATTGATTCCATGGTGCAGTACATGAGACAAGGTTACATACAAACAAGTTAAAAATAAAATGAACAAACTAACAGTGACAGACCGATACAGAGGGGAGAGAGGACCCTGCCCTTGCGGGCTTACATTCTACAGGGCAATGAGGAGGGAAACAGTAGGTTGGGTCTGCTCGGGTGATGGTGGAGCACCGGGTCCAGTGGTGATGGAGCGCCGGGTCCAGTGGGGGTGAGGCGGCACTGTGCTCATTACAGGTTGTAGGCTGTTCTGAAGAGGTGGGTTTTCAGGTTCCGCTTGAAGGTTCTGAGTGTAGGGGACAGTCGGACGTTTTGCGGTGCAGAATTCCAACAAAAGGGGGATGCTCGGGCAAGTCTTGCAGACAATTAAATGAGGAACGTACAAGTGTGGAGGAAAGAAGGTGGTCTTGGGAGGATCGAAGATTACGAGTTGGATGATATTCGGGAGAAAATAGAAATATATGAGTGAAGACATAATGACATAAATAAAAGATGCATACAGGTATATTTAGAATCAAGGAAACTTTTCAGCAATTATAAAAAAAGACACATAATAAAAACAAAAATCTTTACAAAAACCTTTCTTTAAAAAATACATACTAATCACTATTATTATATCAAATGGTAGTTGTTTGCGAACCTACAATGATTATTTCCACAATAACTGATGTATTCCCACCACTGAACCTGAAGCGCCACAAGCTTTGGTTGCGGGTGATACTTCATGTTCCATCACTTTAGATGGAGTGCTGGATGGCCACGAGTGACAGTATCTGGTGCTATACTATCCCGGACGCAGAAAAAAGGTAAAAGGATATTGCTAAAAGCTGAGAACAAAAGTCACTTTCTAATTGACAACAGGAGCAAACTCTCCACTTTAGCTAAATTGCAGCCAAACATATGGGAAACCGAATGTGGTGGCATCTGCTGCTTCTTTTTTGTTTATTAGGGGAAGCGCTGAACATCATGTATTCGTTTACCGCCGAGAACTAAGTATTAGCTGACAAATTGAATAGGTACCATATTTTCCAGCGTATAAGACGACTTTTCAAGCCCTGCAAAACTTCTCAGAAGTCAGGGGTCATCTTATACGCAAGGTGCAGGGCGCCACCTACTGGCAGAGAGCCGGGACGGCCTCCCAGAATGTGTGCACGGTGTCCGGCCGCTCTCTCTATGAGTTGAGAGACTGGAGCAGAGCGACACATTAGGTGACATTCCTGCCGCCCCCAGCATGAAGAAGCCCAGACATCAAACCCCTAACAGACAGCAGGTACAGCAGTTACTATTGCTCCCTCCCTCCTGGCTGTGAGGAGGGTGGAGGTTGTGCTCCTTGTCTGTGGTGGTGTAAGTCGCTGCTTGCAGCTTTTCAATCCCCAGAGCTGTGTATGGAGGATTGTCCTCTGAAATTTCCTCTCCTTCAAACACATCTCTGACCATTGAAAACAAGAGGCAGATGACTGAAAAGATCCTGCATCCTGCTGTGGGGACCCATGCTGACCTAGGAGACATGTGTGCTTATGGAGACTGCCACCCTCCTCCCCCACAGCAGTACAGACCTGCAGACTGGAGAGGGGCTGCTCACAGTCACAGGATTCTGACTGTCTCCTCTGAGCTGAGGGTTTGTTACAGTGTAACCTGGCCAACTCTCTGTGATCTCCAGACTGACACACTGGCCCGTTTCACATCTAATGCTGTGCTGCATTTGGCTTTATTTGCGTTTGTGTGCATTTTTAGCAGTAAAAATACATACAAACACATCCAAAAACGTCTGCTGCATCTAGGGCTGCATTTGCAAAAACGCATGCATTTTGCATTTTTGCAAACACACAGGCGTTTTTGCATGCCTTTTCAATGTATTTTGCATTGAACCCTATGGGTGCGGTTTTGGATGCGTTTTTAGTGGTAAAAACACATACAAATGCAAATAAAGTCAAACACAGCCCAGCATTAGATGTGAAATGGACCACTGTTACAAATCTTGTGCTATGAGACTCTCCAGGCCAGTGCAGGTTTGCATTCATTGACTCCTGGCAGAGCCCCTGGAAATTGTTGAAATGAGAATCATCATTCCTCTGGATGCCATTGTCTGACAGCAATGTTTGCCCCCTGTACTCCCCCCCATCCACTCTGGCATGACCCCCTCTCCATGTCACCTACCCTCCCCCATCCCAGCGCTGGCAAATCCCCCTCTCCATGTGTGGCACCCCAAGGTTTAATGTGCCACAGAAACATCAACACAGGTTTACTCCCCACACAACACTACACTAGAAAGTGGGAGGAGTTTAGGTGGCACCTGCACTACTGGGAGGAGCTAAGTTGTTTACCACAGAGCAGGAGTGACAGTTAGTTCAGTTCAGAGGAGAGTTTAGTTGAGTCTAGTCTGGAGCAGGAGCAGAGCCAAGTAGAAGTGGAGGTCCTGAGAGGTCTGAGGAGAGGAGACAGAGGAACAGAGGAACATACCCGGGATAAAGAGTTACCCCAAAAACTTGACCCCGGGAGGCGCTTAAGACGGATACCGGATCCGTGGCTGTGCCTGAGACAGACAGGACAGTAAACACTGGCATAGTGAAGGTCCACCATCTTCACAGCACCATAGCAAAGCAACACGGAGGGGTCAGTGACACAGAGGACTCAAGTTGCCCAGCATATTGGTACCCGTGAGCAGAGACAGGGCCAGCAGTACAGCTACAAGCAGCAGCAAGGCCACACACAGCGCTTAAGTAGGAAGCCAAGGACCCGGTCTGAGTGGGAGCAACCTGGTACAGACTCCGTGGACAATATTGTGTGATACCATCTGCAAGTAAAGACTTGGAAAACAACAGAAACCGTGAGTGTGTGTGATCCTTATACTGAAGCCCCACTTGCCCTCATATACTGCGATTACCTCTACTCTCATCATCTCTACTGCTACCCCTACTCTCCTGCAGCATCAATAACTATCCTCACAGACTTTAACTACTACTACCACTGCCCCGGGGAACCCAGTTCTGCCCACAGGAACTATTCTATCCAAGCTGCTATCCCATCATCCCCGGAGGTTCTGCAGCAGCGGCGGCCCCATTACTGGCCGCATATAGTGGGTGGCGTCACGAGTGACAAATCCCCTGTAAATAACCCCCATTTTATTGTGCGGGCCTGGGACACAGTCCGGACTAGGACCGCCGTGACATCCCCCAGCAGTACCCCGGTCCGGCACCGAGTACCCCGTCCCAGTGGGCTTCACAACCTGCCGTCACGAACAGGATCTACTGTGCCCGGTACCGGGCATTGTGTGCCGTAATTAGTGACTGTTTTAAATCTGCCGCCTTTGCTGGGCGCGCGGCAAGCTGAATTGTAACTGCGCCACAGATACTGTAAAATTCAGAATCCGTCATTGCAGAGCGCGCGACGTGCGGGAAGAAAAACCGCTCACCGCTCTGACGTCATCCGGAAGGGAAGAGAATCCCTGGTGCGCAGCGGAACCTTTGTTAGACATCCGGACGGAAGCGGAAGACGGAGGGCGGATATTAACTAAGGGGGCCCAAGATGTCGCAGCCCAATGTACAAGGTGGCGACGGAACAGCCGATGGAGCTGCAGCGACCTCATATACTGCGATTACCTCTACTCTCATCCTCTCTACTGCTACCCCTACTCTCTTGCAGCATCAATAACTATCCTCACAGACTTTAACTACTACTACCACTGCCCCGGGGAACCCAGTTCTGCCCACAGGAACTATTCTATCCAAGCTGCTATCCCATCATCCCCGGAGGTTCTGCAGCAGCGGCGGCCCCATTGCTGGCCGCATATAGTGGGTGGCGTCACGAGTGACAAATCTCCTGTAAATAACCCCCATTTTATTGTGCGGGCCAGGGACACGGTCCGGACCAGGACCGCCGTGAAAACCCCCAGCAGTACCCCGGTCCTGGCACCGAGTACCCCGTCCCAGTGGGCTCCACACATGTTTATAGTATATGGAGGGATTATGTGGTGCATTATACTATATGGAGCACTATGATGCTGCATTATAATGGGCGACTATAAATGATGCATTATAATATATGCAGACAATACTTTATGCAGGGCTATTTGACAGCTGTGTGGGGGTTATTATACTGTGTGAAGACATGTAGGGGCCATTATTCCTTATGTGGGTCCATTATATTGTATGAAGGGCTGTGTGGGCATCACAGTGGGGATCATTCCCGTAGAAGTGGGGTAGTCTTATACGCCGAGTACATTCCAAACTCTATATTTTAACTGGAAAAGTTGGGGGTCGTCTTATACACCCAGTCGTCTTATACGCCGGAAAATACGGTATTTACATTTATCACTGCCTGCACCTACGGTTCCCAAAAGAACAATACAAGGTGTAGCACCAATGAGTATAGTTAAGTGCCTTGCTGTGTCAGACAAAAACATGAAATCTGAGAACTTAGTACTAGCTGACACAGGCTAGGGTCACACATGCCAATTAGTTTTTTTTAATGGATCCAAAAACAAATCCGTTTTTTTTAGGCTGGTTTTTGAGTCTCCTGTGCAGCTATGCGTTTTTTGGAAAAAAATGCTAGCAAAAACGGATCCATGAACGGAAGGTGCATTTTTTTAACGGATTTGCTTCCCATAGGGCCCCATGTTAGAAAAACAGATCCGTATTTTCACTGCACCCAAAAAATGATGCTTGGAGCATTTTTTCGGTCCTGTAAAAAACCACATAGCAGAGCAGTCACAATTAAGTCCAGGATCCCTTAACAGCATCAGTTTTTGGACTTAGAATTCTAAAGTTGAAAAACTGATGCAAACAACGCATCCAGGGCTTATGTGTGACCCTAGGCATATTAAATAGGTATTTAATGTTATACCCCTCCCCCTGTTCAAATGTGTTGATGTGTGTACATAGAATAGGACATATCATTATCATAATCAGTGAAATAAAAGTTAAACTTTAGAATTATACCATTTTTTGATATAATTCCATTATTTGGGGTTACAATTAACCTATTTTTTGGTGAGCTATATACTTACCTAGTGGTGTGTGTCATCAAGTTCCGTTTTTCAGGGTGTCCACGAATCCCACAATTTATTGCTCCATCCCAGAGGCCGTACCAAATTAACACACCCAATTGATGCATGTGCTAATATGGTGCCGACCCGCAACCAATGCCAGGAAGCCGCCTCTGCTACATACAATGCACCTGCACTGCCTCTGGACACCCTCCTGTCACACACGCTGACTGATCACACGACTGTGACATCAACAATGGTCCTGTAACACGGACAGCAGACAGGTACTCTCTCCACTAGCCTACACTCACACCCTCAGCTCGCACTCACCCCCTTCAGCCCACACTCACCCCTCTCAGCTGACCCTCACCCCCACTCTGCCCACACTCACCTCACTCAGCCCATACTCAGCCCACACTCACCCCCACTCAGCCCTCACTCACCCAACTCAGCCCTCACTCACCCATCTCAGCCCACATTTACCACACTCTGCCCACACTCAACCCACACTGAACCCACCAAATAAAATAAATATATGGAAACCTCAATGCCCCCTGGATATCTGAATCATGTAGCAATTTCAGATATCCAGTGGCATTGAGATTTCCATTGAAGAAGAATGGCCCCACTATCTTTGTACCCCATATATCACACCATACCATTGGAACAGTAACATACCGTTGCAACAGTCTTGGAGGGATCTATCCACTGTGGGTTAGTATCAGACCAATAGCGGTGTTTTTTTTTTTTAACTTCACCATTCACAAAAAAGTCTGTCTCATCACTCATCTGAAGGCAATTGTCTATGCTGTGAAGATATGAGATGTGCAGCATCTTAAACAACGGATACTGGAAGCCTGTGCTAGCATTTCTTTTGCGGTGTTGGCATCAGTTTGTCAAGAGTGGGAGAAGAGGGTTGTATTGATAATGCGGGGCGCATGGTGTGACGCGGTTCGCCCCGCCCTTTTCACGACGCGGCCGCCCTCACATCAATGGATGAGGCACTGAGGGGGCGGCCATAAGGAATGAGGGGGCGGAGGCTGCCGCAAACAGCCCCGCCCATGGATTTTACAGAAGATTGCCGAGAAAACATGTAAATATGAGCTCTTTGCAAAACTTTAATAATTCATTTTCCCCCATACAGGAAAAACTATACAAGAGGGGTGCAGGCACCCCTGTATAGTGATTCGGGGGGCTGGAGGTGTGGGGACTTGCACTTGGGGGCAAGTGTACTAGAAGCCCACCGGAGTGGCCGGCCGTTCTCTAGGGGGGGTCTAAGCCCCCCCTAGAGAACTCAAACATTACTTTACTTTGTAAATTGAACACTTTACTAGTCATAGTACAGTTTGCTTATCCCGGCAATAGCCGGGATACGCAAACTATGCAGTTGCCGGATGGCTCAGGATTACACATCCGGATCCGGATGCGGTGAATGCAATTCATGTTTTAAATGTGACCCTAGCCTATGTCTTAAATAATATAAATATAAAAAACATTTTACATACCATAGTGTTCCCATTCGTAACATGCAGCTGACACTGTATAGTGCTATTACCTTATTCAACCAATGTGACTAGAACTATACCATAGATATCCTAATATATCTAAATAGGTTAGTGCAGTCACATTGGAAGCACGAATTTGGCTATATAAACGATTTTAACTAGATCTGCAATCAATTATACCTATTCTCTCCTGAAAATTTCCATTAACAATACCTCCCTCATATCTCATCACTTATAAGAAAGCCGCTAAATCATTTTTATCATTTAGACCTTAGGCTCCACAAGCCCTTGTTTTAATGATCCAGCGACATTCCTTTTGTATAAAATCTTATGTGTATCTCCACCTTTTTTAGATGGACGTACCTGTTCCAGCCCCGCAAAAGAGAGTACTTCAGCATTAACGTTATGGCATTCTCTTACATGTTTCATAAGTCGGGGACTACCAATACCTGTACTTATCAATTTTTGATGATTTTTTAAATCTTGTATATACAGTTAGGGCCAGAAATATTTGGACAGTGACACAAGTTTTGTATTTTAGCTGTTTACAAAAACATGTTCAGAAATACAATTATATATATAATATGGGCTGAAAGTGCACTCCCAGCTGCAATATGAGAGTTTCCACATCCAAATCGGAGAAAGGGTTTAGGAATCATAGCTCTGTAATGCATAGCCTCCTCTTTTTCAAGGGACCAAAAGTAATTGGACAATGGACTCTAAGGGCTGCAATTAACTCTGAAGGCTTCTCCCTCGTTAACCTGTAATCAATGAAGTAGTTAAAAGGTCAGGGGTGGATTCCAGGTGTGTGGTTTTGCATTTGGAAGCTGTTGCTGTAACCAGACAACATGCGGTCAAAGGAACTCTCAATTGAGGTGAAGCAGAACATCCTGAGGCTGAAAAAAAATTAAAAATCCATCAGAGATAGCAGACATGCTTGGAGTAGCAAAATCAACAGTTGGGTACATTCTGAGAAAAAAGGAATTGACTGGTTATCTTGGGAACTCTAAAAGGCCTTGGCGTCCACGGATGACAACAGTGGTAGATGATCGCCGCATACTTTATTTGGTGAAGAAGAACCCGTTCACAACATCAACTGAAGTCCAGAACACTCTCAGTGAAGTAGGTGTATCTGTCTCTAAGTCAACAGTAAAGAGAAGACTCAATGACAGTAAATACAAAGGGTTCACATCTAAATGCAAACCATTCATCAATTCCAAAAATAGACAGGCCAGAGTTAAATTTGCTGAAAAACACCTCAAGAAGCCAGCTCAGTTCTGGAAAAGTATTCTATGGACAGATGAGACAAAGATCAACCTGTACCAGAATGATGGGAAGAAAAAAGTTTGGAGAAGAAAGGGAACGGCACATGATCCAAGGCACACCACATCCTCTGTAAAACATGGTGGAGGCAACGTGATGGCATGGGCATGCATGGCTTTCAATGGCACTGGGTCACTTGTGTTTATTGATGACATAACAGCAGACAAGAGTAGCCGGATGAATTCTGAAGTGTACCGGGATATACTTTCAGCCCAGTTTCAGCCAAATGCTGCAAAGTTGATTGGACGGCGCTTCATAGTACAGATGGACAATGACCCCAAGCATACAGCCAAAGCTACCCAGGAGTTCATGAGTGCAAAAAAGTGGAACATTCTGCAATGGCCAAGTCAATCACCAGATCTTAACCCAATTGAGCATGCATTTCACTTGCTGAAATCCAGACTTAAGACGGAAAGACCCACAAACAAGCAAGACCTGAAGGCTGCGGCTGTAAAGGCCTGGCAAAGCATTAAGAAGGAGGAAACCCAGCATTTGGTGATGTCCATGGGTTCCAGACTTAAGGCAGTGATTGCCTCCAAAGGATTCGCAACAAAATATTGAAAATAAAAATATTTTGTTTGGGTTATGTTTATTTGTCCAATTACTTTTGACCTCCTAAAATGTGGAGTGTTTGTAAAGAAATGTGTACAATTCCTACATTTTCTATCAGATATTTTTGTTCAACCCTTCAAATTAAACGTTACAATCTGCACTTGAATTCTGTTGTAGAGGTTTCATTTCAAATCCAATGTGGTGGCATGCAGAGCCCAACTCGCGAAAATTGTGTCACTGTCCAAATATTTCTGGCCCTAACTGTAACTCCCTTATTGTTTTTCCAATATAGAATCTTTTACAGGGACAGAAGACCATGTACACTAACCATTTAGTTTTACAGCTTATGTATGAAGATACTTTATGATATACCCCTCCGATTACGATAGGATTCTCAGTGAAATGAAATTTGCAATATCTACAATTTCTACATTGAAAATTGCCTTTTGGTCGTCTTTGTTCCAACCATGTTACGTTCTTCTCAAAATCAGCTCTGTTTTTTACTAATAGATCTTTTAAGTTATTGCATCTCCTATAGGTGATCAATGGGGGACCCAAACCTACCGCATTTAACTCTCTGTCCCTTTCCAAAATATGCCAAAATTTCCTTATAGCTTCCGAAATGTTATTATACATGGGGCCGAATTTAAATGTTAAGACAAACCGTTTCTTTGTCTGTTCTAAGTTCTTAACGATCTTTTTCGTATAAGTTTCAGTAATTTTAGCTTTTGCTTCTTCCAAAACTCTAGGGGATATCCTGTTCCCAAAAAACTTTTTTCTAACTCTGAGCATTGTTTTTGAAAACGCCCATCCTCATTATTTAACCGCTTAATTCTCAAGAATTGGCTATAGGGTAGGGATCTTTTAGTGTGCATCGGGTGTGCACTATCAAAATGCAATAATGTGTTTGAAGCAGTTGATTTTTTACACACAGACCTTATTAATTTGTCACTTTTCACTTCTAATTTTACGTCAAGAAATTCAAGCTCCTGATCTCCATACATTGCTGTAAATTGCATGTTGTACTTGTTTGTCTCATTAATAGTGATGAGCGAGTACTAAAATGCTCGGGTGCTCGAAGCTCGGGCCGAGCATCCCGAGATACTCGTGTACTCAGCCCGAGTACCGAGCCCAATGTTATCCTATGGGAGACCCGAGTATTTTTTGAAATGACTGCCGGCAGCATGGGAAAACCCTAAAAATGTCACAAAAGTCTCAGAAGAGTGCTCAAATGACATGGCAACACCATGGGGAAGACCCCTGGAAGCATTTCTCACTCAAAAGTCACAGCTGTGAACAATGTCCGAGTTTCACGCCAATTTTACGGAGTCACCAGAAAACCTTCCAAAATGACACCAAAATGAATATTTAGGGTGGAAATGTAAAGGGCACATACCCAATAGTGAGATACAGCTGGTGTATGTTACTTTTTGTGATTACATGAAAGATTTTACGTGAAAACATTGTGCGGCACTCCGATGACCCTGAGAAGAGACGTACATGAAGCCCTGTCTTGAAATAATGTGCCCATTTTGAGGAACTGGGTCGATTGTAGTATTTTCCTTTGCCAGGGCAGTCCAAAATTGGGAGGCTCCACATTGTCCCTGGATAGCGACGTGCAGGAGGGCCTGTAAACATGAGGTGGGTGTATTGTAGTATAGCCCTTTGGCCAGGGCAGCCAAAAATTGGGAGGCTCCACATTGTCCCTGGATAGAGACGTGCAGGAGGGCCTGTAAACATGAAGTGGGTGTATTGTAGTCTAGCCCTTTGGCCAGGGCAGCCAAAAATTGGGAGGTTCAACAATGACCCATGCATACAGACATACAGTAGGGCCTGTAAACCTCAAATGGGTGTATTGTAGTATAGCCCTTTGGCAGGGCAGCCAAAAATTGGGAGGTTCAACAATGAACCATGCATACAGACATGTAGTAGGCCCTGTAACCCTCAAGTGGGTGTATTGTAGTATAGGCCTTTGGCAGGGCAGCCAAAAATTGGGAGGTTCAACAATGACCCATGCATACAGACATGTAGTAGGGCCTGTAACCCTCAAGTGGGTGTATTGTAGTATAGGCCTTTGGCAGGGCAGCCAAAAATTGGGAGGTTCAACAATGACCCATGCATACAGACATAAAGTAGGGCCTGTAAACCTCAAGTGGGTGTATTGTAGTATAGACCTTTGGCTGGGCAGCCAAAAATTGGGAGGTTCAACAATGACCCATGCATGCAGACATGTAGTAGAGCCTGTAACCCTCAAGTGGGTGTATTGTAATATAGGCCTTTGGCAGGGCAGCCAAAAATTGGGAGGTTCAACAATGACCCATGCATACAGACATACAGTAGGGCCTGTAAACCTCAAGTGGGTGTATTGTAGTATAGCCCTTTGGCAGGGCAGCCAAAAATTGGGAGGTTCAACAATGACCCATGCATACAGACATGTAGTAGGGCCTGTAACCCTCAAGTGGGTGTATTGTAGTATAGGCCTTTGGCAGGGCAGCCAAAAATTGGGAGGTTCAGCAATGACCCATGCATACAGACATACAGTAGGGCCTGTAAACCTCAAGTGGGTGTATTGTATTATAGCCCTTTGGCAGGGCAGCCAAAAATTGGGAGGTTCAACAATGACCCATGCATACAGACATGTAGTAGGGCCTGTAACCCTCAAGTGGGTGTATTGTAGTATAGGCCTTAGGCAGGGCAGACAAAAATTGGGAGGCTCCACATTGTCCCTGGATAGAGACGTGCAGGAGGGCCTGTAAACATGAAGTGGGTGTATTGTAATCTAGCCCTTTGGCCAGGGCAGCCAAATATTGGGAGGTTCAACAATGAGCCATGCATACAGACATGCCGTAAGGCCTGTAAACCTCAAGTGGGTGTATTGTAGTATAGCCCTTTGGCAGGGCAGCCAAAAATTGGGAGGTTCAACAATGACCCATGCATACAGACATGTAGTAGGGCCTGTAAACCCTCAAGTGGGTGTATTGTAGTATAGGCCTTTGGCAGGGCAGCCAAAAATTGGAAGGCTCCACATTGTCCCTGGATAGAGACGTGCAGGAGGGCCTGTAAACATGAAGTGGGTGTATTGTAGTCTAGCTCTTCGGCCAGGGCAGCCAAAAATTGGGAGATTCAACAATGACCCATGCATACAGACATACAATAGGGCCTGTAAACCTCAAGTGGGTGTATTGTAGTATAGCCCTTTGGCAGGGCAGCCAAAAATTGGGACGTTCAACAATGACCCATGCATACAGACATGTAGTAGGGCCTGTAACCCTCAAGTGGGTGTATTGTAGTATAGGCCTTTGGAAGGGTAGCCAAAAATTGGGAAGTTCATCAATGACCCATGCATACAGACATACAGTAGGGCCTGTAAACCTCAAGTGGGTGTATTGTAGTATAGCCCTTTGGCAGGGCAGCCAAAAATTGGGAGGTTCAACAATGACCCATGCATACAGACATGTAGTAGGGCCTGTAACCCTCAAGTGGGTGTATTGTAGTATAGGCCTTTGGCAGGGCAGCCAAAAATTGGGAGGTTCAACAATGAGCCATGCATACAGACATGCAGTAAGGCCTGTAAACCTCAAGTGGGTGTATTGTAGTATAGCCCTTTGGCAGGGCAGCCAAAAATTGGGAGGTTCAACAATGAGCCATGCATACAGACATGCAGTAAGGCCTGTAAACCTCAAGTGGGTGTATTGTAGTATAGCCCTTTGGCAGGGCAGCCAATAATTGGGAGGTTCAACAATGACCCATGCATACAGACATGTAGTAGGGCCTGTAACCCTCAAGTGGGTGTATTGTAGTATAGACCTTTGGCAGGGCAGCCAAAAATTGGGAGGTTCAACAATGACCCTGGATAAAGACGTGCAGGAGGGCCTGTAAACATGAAGTGGGTGTATTGTAGTCTAGCCCTTTGGCCAGGGCAGCCAAAAATTGGGAGATTCAACAATGAGCCATGCATACAGACATGCAGTAAGGCCTGTAAACCTCAAGTGGGTGTATTGTAGTATAGCCCTTTGGCAGGGCAGCCAAAAATTGGGAGGTTCAACAAAGACCTATGCATACAGACATACAGTAGGGCCTGTAAACCTCAAGTGGGTGTACTGTAGTATAGCCCTTTGGCAGGGCAGCCTAAAAATTGGGAGGTTCAACAATGACCCATGCATACAGACATGTAGTAGGGCCTGTAACCCTCAAGTGTGTGTATTGTAGTATAGGCCTTTGGTAGGGCAGCCAAAAATTGGGAAGTTCAACAATGACCCATGCATACAGACATACAGTAGGGCCTGTAAACCTCAAGTGGGTGTATTGTAGTATAGCCCTTTGGCAGGGCAGCCAAAAATTGGGAGGTTCAACAATGACCCATGCATACAGACATGTAGTAGGGCCTGTAACCCTCAAGTGGGTGTATTGTAGTATAGCCCTTTGGCAGGGCAGCCAAAAATTGGGAGGTTCAACAATGACCCATGCATACAGACATACAGTAGGGCCTGTAAACCTCAAGTGGGTGTATTGTAGTATAGCCCTTTGGCAGGGCAGCCAAAAATTGGGAGGTTCAACAATGACCCATGCATACAGACATGTAGTAGGGCCTGTAACCCTCAAGTGGGTGTATTGTAGCATAGGCCTTTGGCAGGGCAGCCAAAAATTTGGAGGTTCAACAATGACCCATGCACGCAGACATACAGTAGGGCCTGTAAACCTCAAGTGGGTGTATTGTAGTATAGCCCTTTGGCAGGGCAGCCAAAAATTGGGAGGTTCAACAATGACCCATGCATACAGACATACAGTAGGGCCTGTAAACCTCAAGTGGGTGTATTGTAGTATAGCCCTTTGGCAGGGCAGCCAAAAATTGGGAGGTTCAACAATGACCCATGCATACAGACATGTAGTAGGGCCTGTAACCCTGAAGTGGGTGTATTGTAGTATAGGCCTATGGCAGGGCAGCCAAAAATTGGGAGGCTCCACATTGTCCCTGGATAAAGACGTGCAGGAGGGCCTGTAAACATGAAGTGGGTGTATTGTAGTCTAGCCCTTTGGCCAGGGCAGCCAAAAATTGGGAGATTCAACAATGAGCCATGCATACAGACATGCAGTAAGGCCTGTAAACCTCAAGTGGAGTGTATTGTAGTATAGCCCTTTGGCAGGGCAGCCAAAAATTGGGAGGTTCAACAATGATCCATGTATACAGACATTAAGTAGGGCCTGTAACCTCAAGTGGGGTGTATTGTAGTATAGCCTTTAGCAGGGCAGCCAAAAATTGGGAGGCTTCACATGTCCCTGATAGAGACGTGCAGGAGGGCCTGTAAACATAAGTGGTGTATTGTAGTCTAGCCTTTGGCCAGGGCAGCCAAAAATTGGGAGGTTCAACAATGACCCATGCATACAGACATACAATAGGGCCTGTAAACCTCAAGTGGGTGTATTGTAGTATAGCCCTTTGGCAGGGCAGCCAAAAATTGGGACGTTCAACAATGACCCATGCATACAGACATGTAGTAGGGCCTGTAACCCTCAAGTGGGTGTATTGTAGTATAGGCCTTTGGAAGGGTAGCCAAAAATTGGGAAGGTTCATCAATGACCCATGCATACAGACATACAGTAGGGCCTGTAAACCTCAAGTGGGTGTATTGTAGTATAGCCCTTTGGCAGGGCAGCCAAAAATTGGGAGGTTCAACAATGACCCATGCATACAGACATGTAGTAGGGCCTGTAACCCTCAAGTGGGTGTATTGTAGTATAGGCCTTTGGCAGGGCAGCCAAAAATTGGGAGGTTCAACAATGACCATGCATACAGACATCAGTAGGCCTGTAAACCTCAAGTGGGTGTATTGTAGTATAGCCCTTTGGCAGGGCAGCCAAAAATTGGGAGGTTCAACAATGAGCCATGCATACAGACATGCAGTAAGGCCTGTAAACCTCAAGTGGGTGTATTGTAGTATAGCCCTTTGGCAGGGCAGCCAAAAATTGGGAGGTTCAACAATGACCCATGCATACAGACATGTAGTAGGGCCTGTAACCCTCAAGTGGGTGTATTGTAGTATAGGCCTTTGCAGGGCAGCCAAAAATTGGGAGGCTTCACATTGTCCCTGGATAAGACGTGCAGGAGGGCCTGTAAACATGAAGTGGGTGTATTGTAGTCTAGCCCTTTGGCCAGGGCAGCCAAAAATTGGGAGTTCAACAATGACCCATGCATACAGACATGCAGTAGGGCCTGTAAACCTCAAGTGGGTGTATTGTAGTATAGCCCTTTGGCAGGGCAGCCAAAAATTGGGAGGTTCAACAATGACCCATGCATACAGACATGTAGTAGGGCCTGTAACCTCAAGTGGGTGTATTGTAGTATAGCCTTTGGCAGGGCAGCCAAAAATTGGGAGGTTCACAATGACCCATGCATACAGACATACAGTAGGGCCTGTAAACCTCAAGTGGGTGTATTGTAGTATAGCCCTTTGGCAGGGCAGCCAAAAATTGGGAGGTTCAACAATGACCCATGCATACAGACATGTAGTAGGGCCTGTAACCTCAAGTGGGTGTATTGTAGTATAGGCCTTTGGCAGGGCAGCCAAAAATTGGGAGGTTCAACAATGACCCATGCATAACAGACATGCAGTAGGGCCTGTAAACCTCAAGTGGGTGTATTGTAGTATAGCCCTTTGGCAGGGCAGCCAAAAATTGGGAGTTCAACAATGAGCCATGCATACAGACATGCAGTAAGGCCTGTAAACCTCAAGTGGGTGTATTGTAGTATAGCCCTTTGGCAGGGCAGCCAATAATTGGGAGGTTCAACAATGACCCATGCATACAGACATGTAGTAGGGCCTGTAACCCTCAAGTGGGTGTATTGTAGTATAGACCTTTGGCAGGGCAGCCAAAAATTGGGAGGTTCAACAATGACCCTGGATAAAGACGTGCAGGAGGGCCTGTAAACATGAAGTGGGTGTATTGTAGTCTAGCCCTTTGGCCAGGGCAGCCAAAAATTGGGAGATTCAACAATGAGCCATGCATACAGACATGCAGTAAGGCCTGTAAACCTCAAGTGGGTGTATTGTAGTATAAGCCCTTTGGCAGGGCAGCCAAAAATTGGGAGGTTCAACAAAGACCTATGCATACAGACATACAGTAGGGCCTGTAAACCTCAAGTGGGTGTACTGTAGTATAGCCCTTTGGCAGGGCAGCCTAAAAATTGGAGAGGTTCAACAATGACCCATGCATACAGACATGTAGTAGGGCCTGTAACCCTCAAGTGTGTGTATTGTAGTATAGGCCTTTGGTAGGGCAGCCAAAAATTGGGAAGTTCAACAATGACCCATGCATACAGACATACAGTAGGGCCTGTAAACCTCAAGTGGGTGTATTGTAGTATAGCCCTTTGGCAGGGCAGCCAAAAATTGGGAGGTTCAACAATGACCCATGCATACAGACATGTAGTAGGGCCTGTAACCCTCAAGTGGGTGTATTGTAGTATAGGCCTTTGGCAGGGCAGCCAAAAATTGGGAGGTTCAACAATGAGCCATGCATACAGACATGCAGTAAGGCCTGTAAACCTCAAGTGGGTGTATTGTAGTATAGCCCTTTGGCAGGGCAGCCAAAAATTGGGAGGTTCAACAATGAGCCATGCATACAGACATGCAGTAAGGCCTGTAAACCTCAAGTGGGTGTATTGTAGTATAGCCCTTTGGCAGGGCAGCCAAAATTGGGAGGTTCAACAATGACCCATGCATACAGACATGTAGTAGGGCCTGTAACCCTCAAGTGGGTGTATTGTAGTATAGACCTTTGGCAGGGCAGCCAAAAATTGGGAGGTTCAACAATGACCCATGCATACAGACATACAGTAGGGCCTGTAACCTCAAGTGGGTGTATTGTAGTATAGCCCTTTGGCAGGGCAGCCAAAAATTGGGAGGTTCAACAATGACCCATGCATACAGACATGTAGTAGGGCCTGTAACCCTCAAGTGGGTGTATTGTAGCATAGGCCTTTGGCAGGGCAGCCAAAAATTTGGAGGTTCAACAATGACCCATGCACCAGACATACAGTAGGGCCTGTAAACCTCAAGTGGGTGTATTGTAGTATAGCCCTTTGGCAGGGCAGACCAAAAATTGGGAGGTTCAACAATGACCCATGCATACAGACATACAGTAGGGCCTGTAAACCTCAAGTGGGTGTATTGTAGTATAGCCCTTTGGCAGGGCAGCCAAAAATTGGGAGGTTCAACAATGACCATGCATACAGACATGTAGTAGGGCCTGTAACCCTGAAGTGGGTGTATTGTAGTATAGGCCTATGGCAGGGCAGCCAAAAATTGGGAGGCTCCACATTGTCCCTGGATAAAGACGTGCAGGAGGGCCTGTAAACATGAAGTAACCCTCAAGTGGGTGTATTGTAGTATAGGCCTTTGGCAGGGCAGCCAAAAATTGGGAGGTTCAACAAAAGAGCCATGCATACAGACATGCAGTAAGGCCTGTAAACCTCAAGTGGGTGTATTGTAGTATAGCCCTTTGGCAGGGCAGCCAAAAATTGGGAGGTTCAACAATGAGCCATGCATACAGACATGCAGTAAGGCCTGTAAACCTCAAGTGGGTGTATTGTAGTATAGCCCTTTGGCAGGGCAGCCAAAAATTGGGAGGTTCAACAATGACCATGCATACAGACATGTAGTAGGGCCTGTAACCCTCAAGTGGGTGTATTGTAGTATAGACCTTTGGCAGGGCAGCCAAAAATTGGGAGGTTCAACAATGACCCATGCATACAGACATACAGTAGGGCCTGTAAACCTCAAGTGGGTGTATTGTAGTATAGCCCTTTGGCAGGGCAGCCAAAAATTGGGAGGTTCAACAATGACCCATGCATACAGACATGTAGTAGGGCCTGTAACCCTCAAGTGGGTGTATTGTAGCATAGGCCTTTGGCAGGGCAGCCAAAAATTGGAGGTTCAACAATGACCATGCACGCAGACATACAGTAGGGCCTGTAAACCTCAAGTGGGTGTATTGTAGTATAGCCCTTTGGCAGGGCAGCCAAAAATTGGGAGGTTCAACAATGACCCATGCATACAGACATACAGTAGGGCCTGTAAACCTCAAGTGGGTGTATTGTAGTATAGCCCTTTGGCAGGGCAGCCAAAAATTGGGAGGTTCAACAATGACCCATGCATACAGACATGTAGTAGGGCCTGTAACCCTGAAGTGGGTGTATTGTAGTATAGGCCTATGGCAGGGCAGCCAAAAATTGGGAGGCTCCACATTGTCCCTGGATAAAGACGTGCAGGAGGGCCTGTAAACATGAAGTGGGTGTATTGTAGTCTAGCCCTTTGGCCAGGGCAGCCAAAAATTGGGAGATTCAACAATGAGCCATGCATACAGACATGCAGTAAGGCCTGTAAACCTCAAGTGGATGTATTGTAGTATAGCCCTTTGGCAGGGCAGCCAAAAATTGGGAGGTTCAACAATGATCCATGTATACAGACATGTAGTAGGGCCTGTAACCCTCAAGTGGGTGTATTGTAGTATAGGCCTTTAGCAGGGCAGCCAAAAATTGGGAGGCTTCACATTGTCCCTGGATAGAGACGTGCAGGAGGGCCTGTAAACATGAAGTGGGTGTATTGTAGTCTAGCCCTTTGGCCAGGGCAGCCAAAAATTGGGAGGTTCAACAATGACCCATGCATACAGACATACAGTAGGGCCTGTAAACCTCAAGTGGGTGTATTGTAGTACAGCCCTTTGGCAGGGCAGCCACAAATTGGGAGGTTCAACAATGAGCCATGCATACAGACTTGCAGTAAGGCCTGTAAACCTCAAGTGGGTGTATTGTAGTATAGCCCTTTGGCAGGGCAGCCAAAAATTTGGAGGTTCCAGAATGACCCATGCATACAGACATGTAGTAGGGCCTGTAACCCTCAAGTGGGTGTATTGTAGTATAGGCCTTTGGCAGGGCAGCCAAAAATTGGGAGGCTCCACATTGTCCCTGGATAGAGACGTGCAGGAGGGCCTCAAAACATTTTTCCCATTCAAAAGGAGCGGGTCTCCTGTCGTTGTAATGCCCATTCTAAAAGAATGGGCGAAAAAATTTACCACTGCGGGTATACCTCAAACAACAGCCTAACTATTGTAACAGTCATCATGGTGACACATGAGGAGAAGGAGGAGCAGTCCAGCGATTAGCCAAAGTCCAGAAGTGTGTACCCATGGGTGAGTGGAGGTACATGGCAAATTCCCAGAACAAAATTTTAATTCAGTTGTCATTTGCTGGTGGTGTTGTGAAGTCTGGCCCAATCCAACCCTTGTTGATCTTGATCAGAGTCAGCCTGTCAGCATTTTCAGTTGACAGGCGGGTGCGTTTATCAGTAATGATTCCACCTGCAGCACTGAAAACTCGCTCTGATAAAACGCTAGCGGCAGGGCAGGCCAGGACTTCCAAGGCGTAGAGAGCCAATTCATGCCACGTGTCCAGCTTGGAGACCCAATAATTGAAAGGCACAGAGGAATCTCGCAGTACAGTTGTTCTATCTGCAAGGTACTCCTTCAGCATCTGCCCAAACTTAGCATTTCTGGTGGCACTACCCCGCACCTCAGGGGCTGTGGTGCGTGAGGGGCTGAGAAAACTGTCCCACATCGTAAAGTCTGTTCCCCTACCTCTGGCGGATTGGACTTGTGCCCCTCTCGGCCGTACGCCTTGGTTGTCCACCGAATCCTGACCTATGCCGCTAGCGTTTTGTGAGGGGAATGATTTTCCTACTTCCGTGACTATGGACCTGTGGAACTGCTGCATTTTGGCTGACCTCTCGCCTCAGGAATGAGAGACATAAAGTTCTCCTTGTAGCGTGGGTCTAACAGTGTTGCCAACCAGTACTGATTGTCGGCCAAGATGTTCTGAACGCGAGGGTCACGAGCCAGGCAGCTTACCATAAAGTCAGCCTTGTGCGCCAGACTCTTAACAGCCATCACTTCAGTATCCAGACCAACATGATGACTGAACATGCTGTCCTCCTCCTCATCTCCCCTGTCCTCTGGCCAGCCACGCTGAATCGGGGGTATGAGTGGTGTGCATGTCATATCCTCAATTTGGCCAGAGAGTTGCTCCATGTCTTCATCCTCCTCCTCGTCATAGTCCTCCACTGCACGTTGTGATGAGATGAGGCTGGGCTGTGTGTTTTCACCCACACCCACTACTGTTTCTTGCTCCAAGACATCGCGCTCGGCCTGCAATGCATCCTCTTTGATTTTTGAGACCGTTTTAGAAGGTAGAGTAGTGGTATGGTGACGCTAATAATGGCGTCATCGCCGCTCACCATCTTGGTGGAGTCCTCAAAGTTTTGGAGGACGGTACATAGGTCCGACATCCATCTCCACTCCTCAGGTGTTATGTGTGGAGTTTGACCCATTTCCCGACAGCTTAGGTGATGCAGGTAGTCCACAACTGCCCTCTTCTGCTCACATATCCTGACCAACATGTGCAGAGTTGAATTCCAACGCGTGGGGACATCACACACCAGTCTGTGGGCCGGAAGACGCAAACGGCGATGAAAGCCGGCAAGGCCGGCTGAAGCAGCAGGTGACTTGCGAAAATGTGCAGACAGACGGCGAACTTTTACCAGCAGTTCAGACACCTCTGGGTATGACTTTACAAACCTCTGAACCACCAGGTTGAGCACATGGGCCACGCATGGAACATGCGTCAGCTGGCCTCGCCTCAAAGCTGCCACCAGGTTCCGGCCATTGTCACACACGACCTTTCCTGGCTTTAGGTTCAGAGGTGTGAGCCAGTGATCTGCCTGCTGTTTCAGAGCTGTCCACACCTCTTCTGCATTGTGGGGTTTGTCACCTATGCAGACTAGCTTCAGCACAGCCTGTTGCCGCTTTGCAGAGGCAGTGCTGCAGTGCTTCCAGCTTGGGACTGGTGTGGAGGGTACAGTGGATGAGGATGCGCAGGAGGAGGAGGCTGAGGAGCATGACATTCCGGAGCTGTAGAGTGTCGGTGAAACCCTGACAGAGGTAGGGCCTGCTATCCTTGGTGTGGGAAGAACGTGTTCCGTCCCTCGCTCAGACTGGGTCCCAGCCTCCACAATATTAATCCAGTGTGCCGTCAAGGAGATATAGCGGCCTTGCCCACAAGCACTTGTCCACGTGTCTGTGGTTAGGTGGACTTTGGCTGAAACAGCGTTGTTCAGGGCAGTGTGATGCTGTTGGACACGTGGTTATGCAATGCGGGGACGGCACATCTGGAGAAATAGTGGCGGCTGGGGACCGAGTAACGTGGGACAGCAGCCGCCATCAGGTCGCGGAATGCTTCCGTCTCCACCAGCCGGAAAGGCAACATTTCTAGCGCTATGAGTCGCGAAATGTGATCATTCAGGATTGTGGCATGTGGGGCGTTGGCAGCGTATTTGCGCCTGCGTTCAAATGTTTGCTGAATGGATAATTGAACGCTGCGCTGGGACAAGGACGTGCTTGATGGTGGTGTAATTTGTGCGTGGGCAACTTCAGGTGCAGGACCGGAGGCTTGTTCGCGGCCAGCATGGACAGGGGATTGGCTTGCACGCACAACAGGCGAAGACGTAGCAGTGACATCAGCAATCACCGCTCCTCGACTCTGTTGTACTTCCCACAAAGTCGGGTGCTTGGCTGACATGTGCCTGATCATGCTAGTGGTAGTCAGGCTGCTAGTTTTCGTACCCCTGCTGATACTGGCATGGCAGGTGTGGCAAATGGCCTTTTTAGAGTCTTCTGAAGCCAACTTAAAAAACTCCCAGACTCGGGAAGACCGAACATTTGCACAGGCACCTTGAGTCGTGTTGTTGTTCCGGGGAACGGTTGCCTGCCTTCTGCCTGCGGACACGACCCTGCTTCGTACTGCCTGTTGGGATGCTACGCCTCCCTCCCCCTGTGCACTGCTGGCCTCGCTCTGCATATCATCCTGCCATGTTGGGTCAGCTACTGGATCATCCACCACGTCGTCTTCCTCTTCTGCACCCTGATCCTCCTCCTGACTTCCTGGCAATTGTGTCTCATCATCGTCCACCCCTTGTTGAGACACTTTGCCAACGTTCCGTTCGTGAGAACATGGCTGCTCAAATATTTGGGTATCTGTACATACCATCTCCTCATCACCCACTTCAAGAGGAGGTGGCGACAGGCCAGATTCTGAGAATGTATACGTGAACAGCTCTTCCGAGCGTCCTAGTGTGGGATCAGTAATGTCCGTGGACGTGTACTCGGCCTGTGGTAGGAAGGAGGATCAGGTTGGGAAATGTGCGGTGCAGTATCACGGCTACTGACACTTGACCGTGTGGAAGACAGGGTGTTTGTGGAGGTGCCCATCTGACTTGAAGCATTATCCGCTATCCAAGTAACAACCTGTTGACACTGGTCTTGGTTCAACAGCGGTGTACTGCTGCGGGCCCCAAGAATTTGGGACAGGACGTGCGAGCAAGGAGATGTGGCCCTTTGTTGTTGCGAAATTAGTGCTTGCACACGACCTCGGCCTCTGCCTGCACCACCATCACGTCCACTTCCTTGTTCCTTCCCAACGCCCTTGCCAACGCCCTTGCACATTTTGCCTGTATACAGCGACAACTGTCTGGTGACTGTAGAGGTCACAGGAGATTAGGATTTTAGGCCCTAACCTGTATCAAGGTAGTAATTACACCAGTCTGGTGACTGTAATGGTCACAGGAGATTAGGATTTTTGGGCCCTAACCTGTATCAAGGTAGTAATTACACCAGTCTGGTGACTGTAATGGTCACAGGAGATTAGGATTTTTGTCCCTAACCTGTATCAAGGTAGTAATTACACCAGTCTGGTGACTGTAATGGTCACAGGAGATTAGGATTTTTTGTCCCTAACCTGTATCAAGGTAGTAATTACAACAGTCTGGTGACTGTAATGGTCACAGGAGATAGATTTTGTCCCTACCTGTACAAGGTATACTCACATTGTGACTGTAATGGTCACAGGAGATGAGGATTTTAGTCCCTAACCTGTATCAAGGTAGTACGTACACCAGTCTGGTGACTGTAATGGTCACAGGAGATGAGGATTTTAGTCCCTAACCTGTATCAAGGTAGTACGTACACCAGTCTGGTGACTGTAATGGTCACAGGAGATTAGGATTTTAGGCCCTAACCTGTATCAAGGTAGTACGTACACCAGTCTGGTGACTGTAATGGTCACAGGAGATGAGGATTTTAGTCCCTAACCTGTATGAAGGTAGTACGTACACCAGTCTGGTGACTGTAATGGTCACAGGAGATGAGGATTTTAGTCCCTAACCTGTATCAAGGTAGTACGTACACCAGTCTGGTGACTGTAATGGTCACAGGAGATGAGGATATTAGTCCCTAAGTCCTAACCTGGATCAAGCTAGTAGGTACAACAGTCTGGTGACTGTAATGGTCACAGAAAAGTTTGGACTCCGATCTGGATCACCCTGCCTATATCCTCCTAGATTAGTCCTGAGAAGGACTGTTGTGGTCAGCTCAGCAGCAGTTTGCAGCCCTGCTCCGGATCTACCTATGAGGACCGCAAATCTGTCCCTAAGCAGCAGCAGACATTCTCCCTACACTCACTGTCTGGATGGCTGTGTGCAGAGCACAGCGCGGCCGGGTCTTATAAAGGCTCGGTCACGCTGTGCAGGCCGGCCAATCACTGCAATGCCACAACTAACAGGGCTGTGGCATTGCAGTGGTCTGCCAGCCAATCCCTGCACGTGGGCTGGCTCTCAAAAGAGCGCCAACATGCAGAGATGACGACCACGAGCACAGCACCAGTATCGCGAGATTACTCGGTGCTCGCCGAGTAGCCCGAGTACAGTGATACTCGTGCGAGTACCGAGTAGTGGCGAGCATGCTCGCTCATCACTACTCATTAAGATGCACTAAAAATGCATCAAAGTCTTCTCTTGTCCCTTCCCATACAATGAAAATATCATCGACAAATCTCAAAAATAATTTTAGATGTTTTAAATACGGGTTCGAGGCAGTATAAATCATATTATCCTCTAAATGTGCTAAAAATAAACTAGCTAAAGTACATGAGACCGGGGTCCCCATCGCTGTACCTTCCAGCTGATTAAACATGAGTCACCAAAGAAAAAAGCATTTTGTGATAGAATAAACAGTAATGATTCATGGATAAAGTCAACAAGGGATTCATTTTGTTTTTCGGTTCTGAGGATTTCTCTGATTACTGTTCCTGCTAATTTTATTGGGGATACGGATATATAAACTTTCCACATCTATGGATACAAGTCTATAACCTTCTCTGCACTCAAAGTCGTCCAAACACTTCACACAAAATCATTAGAATCTTTCTCATATGATTGTATTTTCTGTTAAATAGGTGTGAGAAGCCAATCAATGAATTGTGATAGTGGCTCAGTCAGAGAACCCACCCCGGACACTATTGGGCGTCCAGGGGGGGTTCTCTGGATTTTTATGTACCTTAGGTAAATGGTACCAGTGAGGCTTTCTCGGATATTCAATGTATAATTTTTCAGCTTGTTTTTTATCTAGAACTCCCAGTTCTACATATTTCCTAAGGAGAGTATGTAACTCCCTATTATATTTAAAGGTTGGGTCTCCTGTTAGTTTTTTATAGGTATCAGGGATATTTAGTTGTCTATAAACTTCCTTAATATAGTCAGCTTTACGCATTAAGACTACCCCTCCTCCCTTATCAGCTTTCTTCACGAGGGTATCTTCCCATTTTAATATGGTATTTAATGCCTCTATTTTGTTAAATTATGTCTTGGTTTAGGATAAACCAGAGACTCAATTTCCTTGCTTACCATCTCTTCAAACAAATCAATACTGTTCCCTGGTGAAACTGGGGGGTAAAAACTTGATTTCACACCTCGCTGAAAAGGAGTAGTCCCCAAGATTTCTGAGTCTATATTCCCTATTTCTATGGGATCCATATCTACTAATAAGGCTACATCCTCTCTTACCTCATTTAAAGTGGATTCCTTGCTGAAAATAACCCAAGGCACCTAACTGAATCTGTTGTGTTGTGTCACTATTCAGACCTGATTTTTTATTTTTTTTCATTTTTCTGATTTCAAAATGCGTGAACAAATGGATTTTTCTACTAGCTTTAAACATATCAACTTTAAAGTAAAAAATCATACTCTTCCTCCACACAAAAATTGAGTCCCTTTTCTAGTAGTTTTTCCATATCTAGGGAAATTTCTTTATCCGACAAATTGAAGATGTTAATTGACTCCTCTTCCAAAGGAGGTTCAAGCAATCTCTCCATGACACAGTCTTTCTTTTCCCGTAGGCTGTTATGCTCTCGCTTCCCTCTTCCCCTTCCGATACGTTTCCTAAAGGGTCTTTATCCATCTGATTTGCTTTACGTACTGATTTTTTTGCTGGCGGTAACTTATTGTCACTTGACTTATTCCTCTCTGACTCACTATCGCTGGAACTTGTACTTGGATCATATTTTTTTTTCCCTTTTGGTTTTTTAGGGGTAAAGGGCGATTTTGGTGGATTTTTTGGAGTTTTTGGAGTGCCGTTTGGGCCAGACCTCAGTTTTTTCTTTTTATCTTTGTTCCTATGTGGTGTTGCATTATTTACTTTATTCCATGTAAATACATTTCCTGTCTCATAGTCTTGCTTATCCCATAGGAATTTTTCTTCATTTTAATTTCCATTTGCAAGGGGATGAGCTTTTTATCTAATTTTTTCAGGAATGCCGCCCACTCTTGTTTCTTAGTCAACCTAGATTCAAGTTCTTTTTTCAATTTTATTAGCTCGACATTAATAGTTTCCAATTCCTTTTCATTTTGCTTCAGCACCAATTTTAACAAGGTTTCTGAGCTTAGCGCCAACGTTTCCTCCCATGCTTTAACAAACGCTGGATCTTGTTTTCTAAATGCCATCGCTTTTATTAGTCTTAAGCCCCTTGGTAGTCTCTCACTTTGCACATAACTTTTCAATGATTGCACTGTCCAAAAAGTTCTTATTTCTCGTTCAGCCAGATTTTGGATACGTTGTTCTAAATTTTTAGTGCTGATTAAAGTTGTAAGTTCAGCTGTGTTACAGTCTTCACAAAAAGTCTCAGCATTCACCCTCCCCGCTGAAATTGATGTAGTCAGATCTATGGGACTTACTTTAGCCAAATTACTTGGCTCAGGATTCATATTTTCCTAGGTCACTGGCTTAAACCTTCCCTTATGTGCTCACAGTAATGAAAAAAGTCTCAATCAGTCCAATATTACAGGTCACTGGGCACAATATGGTGTAACTAGGTGTAGCCACTGTATTTATGCTTGTGACTACTCGGTACTCGCACGAATATCTCGGTATTCGGGGTACTCGGCAAGTACCGAGTAATCCCGCGATACTCTTGCTAAGCTCGGGATCCACCTCCCTGCATGTTGGCGCTCTTTACAGAGCCAGCCCACATGCAGGGATTAGCTGACAGACACTGTAATGCCACAGCAATGTTGGTTGTGGCATTACAGTGATTGGCTGGCCGTACAGCGTGATCAAGTCTTTATAAGACCTGACCGTGCTGCGCTCGTCACTCTGCTCCACAGCTCAGTGTAGGGAGAGCTGCTGCTGATTCAGGGACAGATTTGTGGCCTTTCACCTAGTGTAGGTGCAGGGATGCTAATCTAATACCACAATCTGATACCTATCTGCGCTTGCTTCCTTTTTAGTTTACGTGGCAGGAATTGGCTCTCTATGCCTTGGAAGTCCTTGCCTGCCCTGCTGCTAGTGTTCTGTCAGAGCGTGTTTTTAGTGCCGCAGGTGGAATCATTACTGATAAACGCACCCGCCTGTCAACTGAAAATACTGTCAGGCTGACTCTGATCAGATGAACAAGGGTTGGATTGGGCCTGACTTCACCACACCACCACCAAATGATAGCGTAATTTAAATTTAGTGCCGGTAAATTGCCATGCACCTCCGCACACCCACACATGGGTACACACTTCATGACTTTGGCTACTTGCTGTACTGTTCCTCCTTCTCCTCATCCGCCACCATCATATGATCAGTGTGACCGTGGTGGTTCATGATGCCACAAAACCATAATTTATTTACATCATATTTATGATGATGATGACACTAAGGGTACCTTTACACGCCGCTACTGGAGGATGGATACAACCCGCTACTTCACGTGCACGAGCACGCTCAAACGGTTACAAACGGTAAACGCACCTCCTTTACACGCCGCCACAAGGTGCGCTACGCTACGCAACATCTATAGCTAGATACATCGCCGGGTGTCTCAAGTAGCCATCTGTAGCTCATCTTAGCTCATTTACACACCGCTACAACCAGCTACTATGGGCGTACCTGGTGCAGCAGGGACAGCACATAGGCGTGCTACAATTGTGGATTACGAAACGTCCGTACTCTGATAGGACAAAGCAATAATACCATGATTGGGCAGGCATCGCAGGAGGCTGATTAATACTTGACGCTCGAGCAATTGTGTAGTGTGACTCGTCAGCTCCTTAAATATGCCGCCCTGTGCGGCGACAACCAATCGCAACGCCGGAGCTTCCTCCAATGATCGCTGAAGGGGGCGCGGAAACCCGGAGCCTGTGTCACGCCCCAGCTACATAGCATGGTGTAGAAACAACCCTTCTGTTCCTTCTTTACACGCCGATACAGCTCGCTACAATCGGCTTTGTAGCCATCTGTTTTCGAGCAGTGCTCGGAAACAGATGTATCTGTTGCCGGCTGTCTCGTCCCGTCTTCACACGCCGCTACTACGGGCTATATTGACGCTACAAGCTACATTTGTAGCCTGTAGCGGGTTGTATCCATCCTCCAGTAGCGGCGTGTAAAGGGCCCCTAACTGTTCAAAAGTAGTTTCATGTATACCCCCCAGGGGTAAATGTTTTAGTCCATGCTTACAGAATGGGCATTACAAGTACAGGAAACCCGCTCCTTTGTAATGGGAACGATATATAGAGGTTCTCCTCCATGTTTCTTACCAGGGGCAAAACACAAGCAAAAACACAAGCTAAAACGCATGTTATGATTTAGTGCCATGCGGTTTAGCATGTGTTTCCCACAGGGCCCCATGTTACAAAAATGCATGCGTTTTTGAAAAAGCACCAAAATACGCATCATGATGCATTTTTTGGTGCTGAGCCAAAAACGCATCCAAAAAACGCATGGCACTTTAGTCATGCATTTTTGGCATTGGGGCATGCATTTTTTGTATTGGTGTCTATGGATACATTTTTGCATGCATTTTTCACAAAAGACAAGTGTGAAAAATGCATGGAAAATCGCATCCAGTCCTCAAGTGAGACCCTAGCCTAAATAATACCTTTATGTAAATAGTGCCAGGCGGGCATAGCCACCATTAGAACCAGACTGGGAGGTCACCATGAGGCTCTGTTGATTGTGTATAGTGTAAATACTGCCAGGCAGGCATAGCCGCCATTAGAACAGACTGTGATGTCGATATGTTCTGTTGAATATATATTATGTGTAAATGTAAGGAGTAGATAAGGCCAGGCGGCCATAACCACCATTGTAGCTCTCGTTAGTGCTCCTGGTCTTCTATCGAGATGTGATTAATGTTATGCAATGTTCTGTTATGTGAACTGTAGTGACACTATGTGAATAGTGTTCTTGTATGAATAGTGTTCTTGTATGAATAGTGTTCTATGTATATCATGTATGTGACCAATGTATGCAGTTTATGACAGTACTAATAAAACTGCTGTAGTGTGTTACCTTAAAACATGGCTGTTGGTGTCATTCGTGGCCAAGCGAGTCACATAGGCGTGCGCTACCTCACAGTATATATATATATATATATATACGATAGATAGATAGATAGATAGATAGATAGATAGAATAGATAGATAGATAGATAGATAGATATAACTAGAAAAAAATTAGAAAAAAATACTCTGCAGCACTCGGTTACTAACAATGATGTACATATGCTAATAAGCTATATATATATGAGAAAAAAGTTAAAAACTTACGTTTTTTCAAAAAACTCAAAATCTTATCTTTTGATTTCTGAAGTTCTTGGTACACACATTGGCCAATGTCTGTTTGCTCGTCGACTGCGACAAAGTGACTTCAGGTCCGACGAGTCCTACTCTGATATCCCTATCCTCCTTGTCCACCCCCCACCTCTCAGTGGGCAGACTCCATCTCAACCCTAGATCACCTGCAGTCAACAAGGGTGCAAATTGCAGCATGGAGCCAGCCACTCCATAAGATACAAAACAGAAAAAAAACTGCATAGCACTCACAGACTAATGTGAACCGGTGCCAGCAGGGCTGCTGGATCAAATAACTAGAAAAAAATACTCTGCAGCCCTCGGTTACTACCAATGATGTACATATGCTAATAAGCTATATATATATGAGAAAAAAGTTAAAAACTTACATTTTTTCAAAAAACTCAAAATCTTATCTTTTTATTTCTGAAGTTCTTGGTACACACATTGGCCAATGTCTGTTTGCTCGTCGACTGCGACAAAGTGACTTCAGGTCCGACGAGTCCTACTCTGATATCCCTATCCTCCTTGTCCACCCCCCACCTCTCAGTGGGCAGACTCCATCATAGATAGATAGATAGATAGATAGATAGATATACACTGTGTTCCAAATTATTATGCAAATTGGTGTTAAGTGTGATAGGGTTTGTTTGTTTTCTTTTCAATGAAACCCATTGATGGTATTGTGTCTCAGATTTCTTTGGATCATTGAAATCAATCTCAGATATCTGTGATAATTAGTTTGGCAGGTGAACCCAATAAAAGGAAAATGGGGTGTTCCACAATATTACGCAGGCCACAGTTTTCAAGTAACATGGGAAAGAAAAAGGATCTCTCTGCTGCCGAAAAGCAACAAATAGTGCAATTCCTTGGACAAGGGATGAAAACATTTGATATTGCATGAAAACTTAAGAGTGATCATCGTATTGTGAAGAGATTTGTGGCTGATTCTGAGCACAGATGTGTTTGTGCAGATAAAGGCAGAATGAGGAAGGTTTCTGCCAGGCAAGTTCATCAGATTAAGAGAGCAGCTGCTAAAAAGGCCTTACAAACCAACAAACAGATATTTGAAGCTGGTGGTGCCTCTGGAGTCACTCGAACCTCAAGGAGTAGGATCCTTCCTTCAAAGGCTTGTTGTGGTGCATAAACCTACTATTCGGCCACCCCTAAACAGTGCTCACAAGCAGAAACAGTTTCAGTGGGTCCAGATATACATGAAGACTAATTTTCAAACAATCTTGTTTACTGATGAGTGCCGAGCAACCCTGGATGGTTCAGATGAATAGAGTAGTGGATGGTTGGTGGATGGCCACCATGTCCCAACAAGGCTGCGACATCAGCAAGGAGGTGGAGGAGTCGTGTTTTGGGCTGGAATCATTGGGAAACAGCTGGTAGGCCCCTTTAAGGTTCCTGAAGGTGTGAAAATGACCTCTGCAACGTATATAGAGTTTCCAACTGAGAACTTTCTTCCATGGTACAAAAAGCAAAAACGTGCCATAAGGAGCAAAATCATCCTCATGCATGTCAGTGCACCATCTCATGCTGCAAAGAATACCTTTGTGTCATTGGCTGCTATGGGCATAAAAGGAGATAAACTCATGGTGTAGCCACCGTCTTCCCCTGACCTCAACCCTTATAGAGAACCTTAGGAGTATAATCAAGCAAAGATCTATGAGGGTGGGAGGCAGTTCACATCAAAACAGCAGCTCTGGGAAGCTATTCTGACATTATCCAAAGTAATACAAGCAGAAACTCTCCAGAAGCTCACAATATCAATGGGTGCTAGAATTGTGAAGGTAATATCAAAGTAGGGTTCCTATGTTAACATGTAACTTGGCCTGTTCGGATGTTTTGGAGTTAAATAGCTTTTTATTTCATTGAATGTGACCTGTTAATGCTGCAAATTCAACAAATGAGCATTTTCAGTTCTTTTAAACATATCAAATGTTTACAAACTCTACTGTGCGTAATAATTTGGAATCAGTGCATTTAGAGTTTTTTTAATTTTGAAAATTATACTGTTATCATAGGGAGATTTCTTCAATAAAATTTGATGTATACTCCAACGGGTGATGACTTTTATTACACTAATCGTCATTTGCACCAAACATTTAGAAAAATCAGAGAAAAAGAACACTTGCATAATAATTTGGAACGCAGTGTAGATATATGTGGTATGAAGATGTTTCCCAACAAAATATCACCATTCCAACCCTGAATGATTAAAATGAGTAAAAAAAATATGGATAAAAAATCATGTAAGAGGTTTTGTAAGATTGATGGTAATAAATTGTAATGAATTGATATTAATATCTTTGCAAAAAATATAAATAAAAATATTATTTAATATTATTTAATACGAAAGAAAGAGGTGTGACTACAGTCAATGAAAAATATGGAAGAATGAATGTATAACTCCTTTTAATACAAATGAGCACTGTCACTTTAAAAATAAAAAGGCACTGTCACTTTAAAAAGTAAGCAATAAACATTTCCCAAAAAAATCACATAACTAATCCAATATTGATTTTATTAATCATAAATTATAAGAATTACACTTGTTGTAGGTATAAATAAGTATGTTTATGAATAAAACTTAATCTGAAGGGTGATAAGTATTTCTGTAATGAATACACACCGCATAGCTCAGGAATAACACTGAGCATGCGCAGGAGTCGCAAGATGGCGACAGAGCCATATCCTGTAATACCATAGCAACAGGGAAGCTCAGAGCCTGCGCATGCGCAGTAGTAGCGGCAGAACGTGGTGATGGCGGCGCCCATGAACACCACGAGCTGGGTGTAAGGTTTGAGGCTGTAATTGATCTAAACTTATGACTAAGTGGACACCTGCGTTACAATTAAGTAAACCATGCATATCTATACATATTTGAGTGTAATAAGTGGATCTAATGGAAGTATATATAAGGCACATGTGTATGTAAGCATTTAATCACTGTACTTTATAATGGGAAAGATGTTAATTGTAAATACACTGTAAACTTTATTTGATTATTGTAATTGATTATTAATTGTTTAAACATTGGAGATGTATAAAGAGTCCAGCACATGCTGTATGTGACTGCTGGAGGAAGGTCACAGGTTGACCGAAACGTCGCCATGTTCACCTGAGGGCCAATAAAGGCATAAGGAGAGATTAAAGAGGAGTGCTGCAGTTCATGTTTAATACATATATAGTATGTTGGTGGTTGATTCCCACCTGCAACTGATGTGAAGCACCGGAGGTAACTACTGTTGAAACGCTGCTTTAAAATATAGATAGATAGATAGATAGATAGATAGATAGATAGATAGATAGATAGATAGATAGATATCACATATTAGTACATGTTTGGGAACCCAAGTATTTCATTATGCATCGTAATTCATCTAATATTGGAAGTTTAAATAAAGTGCATGTATAAATTACAATAGTACCAATATATAACCACAGTACAGTGTATCAAATGTAGTAATATCTAAATATTTAATACATTTAGTCTGTACATATGTACAAACTAAATATATAACTATAATATATTAATAAAAACATTTAATGACAGCTGTTCTGTGATAGTTTGTGAACGGTATTCAAGTATTCAAGTGTAATTATTAATGATATTAAAATCACTGTGATAAAAAAGTTACTGTGATACAATATAACTATGTGTGAAATAAAGGTTTTTATTATTTATATTGTGAGTAATAAAAAGTGTTAAAGAAGTAAAAAAAAAATTAAAATAAAAATGAAAATAAAGATAAATAAATAAATACAAAAATTCATTAAAATGAAAATAAAGATAAATAAATAAATACAAAAATTCATTAAAAATAAAGAGTTGTCACTGTAATGATGATAAAGTATACTGGATGCAAGTGTGTATAAGATAATATGTGTAAACATAATATGTGAATAATAACAAACATCATAAAATATGTGATAATGTGAAAACTATAATTAGATAATAATACATACGATCATATGAGAAATAGCACTCTGAGTTTACTTCGATACCGTGTATTGTCAATGCTAATATTCAATAATCCTATATTAATTAAAACGGATACAGTAATTATGACCTAAGCATATAGAAAAAGTTACAGTAAAACCAACACTCAAAATATAATATATATCACAAAATATTACATGAGAGATAAAAAACTAGAAACCATATTATATTTGATAATACAAAAAAGTAAGTTTGTAAGTTACTAACACAAATATATTAAAGGAAGAGTTGGAAGATAAAAAGCAAAAAACACCCTACAAAATTCTCTATGTCCATATGGATTGGGGTACAATATCACCCAACATTATCAGTTACCTTAGTTCTTCCTTCTTTTATTTCTTCTCTAGTATATTATTATTCCCCATTGTTATGTCCCATATTATATTCAAAACAAGGAAATGGAAGAATCTGGATACATGATAATGAATATGAACTGAAATGTTAAAGAAAAAATAGCAAACATCATTAAATATAGTAACACATACATAGTAACATAGTTTTTAAGGTTGAAGGAAGACTTTAAGTCCATCCAGTTCAACCCATAGCCTAACATGTTGATCCAGAGAAAGGCAAAAAAAAAACCCCATGTGGCAACACTAAGCTCCACATTGGGGAAAAAAATTCCTTCCTGACTCCAGAAATGGCAATCAGACTAATTCCCTGGATCAACGCCCTATCAAAGGATCTAGTATATATAACTGGTAATATTATAGTTTTCAAGAAAGGCATCCGGGCCCTTCTTAAATGTTAGTAGTGAGTCACTCATTACAACAGCATGTGGTAGAGAGTTCCATAGTCTCACTGTAGTGATGGGCGAATCCTAAATTACTCGGAATCGCTTGACTCTAGCGAGTCCGAGCCCGGGACTCGCTACTCGTTGCGAGTCTAGCGAGTCCAATGTTAATGAATGGGGAAGCGAGTAATAGCGAGTAGTGTGAGATTTACAAATCACAGATGTGTCTCGGAAGCTTCAGCCTGAAGCAATCCTAGTTTTGCCATTGATTTGCATTGGACTCGTTTACTGTGCAAGTAATCGCTGGGAAACTCGCACAGATAAGAGTCCTGCTGTCTGCTCTGTGTGCAGGCTGCCGCAGCTCCAGGGTCCTAGAGCCCGCCTGCTGCCTTATGTTCTCAGTCTGCTCATTCCCTGTGCATAGACATCTATATCTATGCACAGGGGATGTAGCAGAGAGGACATCGCGTTTTGGACTGCGTCGGACGGAAGAGGATTTTTTTAATTAAAGATGGAGTCCCTAATGGCTTTTTTTTTATTTCTAATAAAAAATTTTCTCTGTGTTGTGTTTTTTTTTAAAACAATTTAATAGAAATTCATGGCGGTCGTCTAATATTGGCGTGACCGCCATAAATTTCGGGCTTAGGGCCAGCTGATAATACAAAGCTGGCCCTAACCTCTTTATTACCCAGCGTGCCACCGCCACCAGGGCCGCTGGAAGAGCGGGGTTCAGCGCCAGAGGATGGCGCGCGCTTCAATGAACGCGCCATCTTCTGGGGCGGCTGCGGGCTGCAATTTGCAGCGGGGGTGCCCAGAAAGCTTGGGCATCCCTGCGCTGCGGATTCCAGCCCCCAGCTGCTTAGCTGTACCTGGCTAGACATAGAAATTGCGCGGAGCCCCACGCATTTTTTTAAAATTATTTCATGAAATTCATGAAATAATAAAAAAAAAGGGCTCCCCTATATTCTTGTGTCTGGCCAGGTACAAATAGGCACCTGGGGGTTGGGGGCAGCCCGTCGCTGCCTGCTGGATCCGGCTGGTTCCAGAAAGACCATGTAATTTTTTTTTCTGAAAAATCAATAAAACAATCCTAAAAAAGGGACTGCATCTTTATTAACCCCTCGCCCATGGTTCAGGGGTTAATAAAGATGCAGTCCCTTTTATTTACATTGTTTTATGGATTTGTCAGAAAAAAATTTCACGTGGGCTTCTGGAACCAGCCGGATCCAGCAGGCAGCGACGGGCTGCCCCCAACCCCCAGGTGCCTATTTGTACCTGGCCGGACACAAGAATATAGGGGAGCCCTTTTTTTTAATTATTTCATGAATTTCATGAAATAATAAAAAAAAATGCGTGGGGCTCCGCGCAATTTCTATGTGTAGCCAGGTACAGCTAAGCAGCTGGGGGCTGGAATCCGCAGCGCAGGGATGCCCAAGCTTTCTGGGCAACCCCCGCTGCAAATTGCAGCCCGCAGCCGCCCCAGAAGATGGCGCGTTCATTGAAGTGCCATCCTCTGGCGCTGAACCCCGCTCTTCCAGCGGCCCTGGTGGCGGTGGCACGCTGGGTAATAAAGGGGTTAATACCAGCTTTGTTATACAAGCTGGTATTAAGCCCGAGATTCTTAATGTCAGGCCACGTTTGACCCAGCCACTAAGAATCTCCAATAAAGGGTTAAAAAAACACATAGAAAATTTTTTATTAGAAATAAAAAAAAAAAGCCATTAGGGACTCCATCTTTAATTAAAAAAATCCTCTTCCGTCCGACGTAGTCCAAAACGCGATGTCCTCTCTGCTACATCCCCTGTGCATAGATACAGATGTCTATGCACAGGGAATGAGCATACTGAGAACAATCTCAGCTCTGCTACATCATCTCTGTGAGCAGGCGGGCTCTAGGACCCTTGAGCTGCGGCAGCCTGCACAGAGAAGACAGCTGGACTCGGCTCGCAAATTAACAGCAGTTACTTTGCGAGTTTCCCTCGCACAGTAATCAGACCAATGCAAGTCAAAGGCAATCCTAGTTTTGTCAGAGTCTGTGACAAAACTAGGATTGATATTGATTTGCATTGGACTCGTTTACTGTGCGAGTAATCACTGGGAAACTCGCAGAGTACTGAGTCCTGCGAGTCCCTTACTACTCGCCGAGTAACGAGTCCTAGCGAGTAGATTCGCCCATCCCTATCTCACTGCTCTTACAGTAAAGAATCCACGTCTGTGATAATGATTAAACCTTCTTTCCTCCAGACGTAGAGGATGCCCCCTTGTCCCCGTCTCAGGCCTAAGAGTAAAGAGATCATTAGAAAGGTCTCTGTACTGTCCCCTCATATATTTATACATTATTATAAGATCACCTCTAAGCCTTCATTTTTCCAAGCTAAATAACCCCAAGTTTAATAACTTGTCTTGGTATTGCAGACCCCTCAGTCCTCTAATAACCTTGGTCGCTCTTCTCTGGACCCGTTCTAGTTCAGCTATGTCTTTCTTATACACCAGAGACCAGAATTGTACACAGTATTCTAAGTGTGGTCGCATTAGTGACTTGTATAGAGGTAGAATTATGTTCTCCTCATGAGCATCTATGCCTCTTTTAATGCATCCCATTATTTTATTTGCCTTTGCAGCAGCTGCCTGACACTGGCCACTAAATGTGAGTTTGTCATCTACCCATACACCCAGGTCTTTTTCAGTGACAGTTTTGCCCAGTGTTTTACAATTAAGCACATAATTATACCTTTTGTTTCCTCTGCCCAAGTGCATGACCTTACCTTTATCCCCATTAAAGTTCATTTGCCATTTATCAGCCCAAGCCTCTAGTTTACATAAGTCCTCCTGTAATATAAAATTGTCCTCCTCTGTATTGATCACCCTGCAGAGTTTAGTGCCATCTGCAAATATTGAGATTCTACTCTGTATGCCCCCTACAAGGTCATTATTAATATATTAAAAAGAAGCGGGCCCAACACTGACCCCTGTGGTACCCCACTGTTAACTGTGACCCATTCTGAGTGTGTTCCATTAATGACCACCCTTTGTTTCCTATCACTAAGCCAGTTCTTAACCCACTTACACATACTGTATTTTCCCCTATCCCCATTGCTCTCATTTTATGTATCAACCTTTTGTGTGGCACCGTATCAAAAGCTTTTGAAACGTCCATATACACCACATCCACTGCATTTCTTTGGTCCAGTCCAGAACTTACTTCTTCATAGAAGCTTATCAGATTAGTTTGACAGGAATGGTCCCTCGTAAAACCATGTTGATATTGGGTACATGAGGTTATTTTTGTTCAGATACTCCAGTATAGCATCTCTTAGAAAACCCTCTAGGATTATACCCACAGTAGAGGTTAAGCTTACTGGCCTATAATTTCCAAGTTCAGTTTTTGTTCCCTTTTTGAATATTGGCACCACATTTGCTATACGCCAGTCCTGTGGTACAGACCCTGTTATTATGGAATCTTTAAATATTAAAAATAATGGTCTATCTATGACAGTACTTAATTCCTGCAGCACTCTGGGGCCGGGGATTTGTCAATTTTACTGATTTTTAGACGATGCCGTACTTCCTGCTGGGTTAAGCAGGTGACATTTAATTGAGAATTTTTGCTATCACTGATCATATTGTCTGTCATGGGATTTTCTTGGGTAAATACTGTTGAAAAAATGTCATTTAGCATATTGGCTTTTTCCTCATCCTCATCCTCCATTTTACCCAGATTATTTTTAAAGGGGCCAACACCATCATTTTTTAGTTTCTTACTATTTATGTAGTTAAAAAATATTTTGGGATTATTTTTACTTTCTCTGGCAATGAGTCTCTCTGTCTCAATCTTTGCTGCCTTGATTTTTACAGATGTTATTTAATGTTCTGTATTTATTTAATGCCTCATCACTAGCTACTTGCTTTAATTCCCTAAATGCTGTCTTTTTGTCCTTTATTGCGCCCCTTACAGCCTTATTTAGCCATAGTGGTTTCCTCCTATTTCTAGCATGCTTATTCCCATAGGGTATATATTGTGCACAGGCCCTATTCAGGATGCTAATAAACATTTCCCACTTGCTTTGTGTACTTTTATGTCTCAGGATATCATCCCAGTTTATTGTACTAAGATCATCTCTCAACCGTTGGAAATTTGCCTTCCTGAAGTTTAGTGTCCTTGTAGCCCCTCTACTACACATCTTAGTAAAGGATATTTGAAAACTTATTATTTTATGATCACTATTACCCAAGTGATCTCCAACCCGTATATTTGATATGCGGTCTGGCCTGTTGGTTAATATTAGGTCCAGCAGTTCCCCCCTTCTTGTTGGTTCCTGAACCAGTTGTGAAAGGTAATTGTCTCTTATAGTTGTCAAAAACCTATTACCTTTGCTAGAACTGCAGGTTTCTGTTCCCCAATGTATTTCAGTCCCCCATAATAATGACTTCTCCCTGAGTCGCTGCTTCATCTATTTGCTTTATGAGGATATTCTCCTCCACTTCCATTATTGTTGGGGACTTATAACAAACCCCTATCAGTAATTTATTATTTTTCCCCCTCCCCTTATCTCCACCCACAGGGACTCTACATTTCCATTAGATTCACCTATATTATCACGCAGGATGGGTTTTAAGGATGATTTTACGTATAAACATACACCTCCTCCTCGCTTACTTGTACGGTCATTTCTGAACAGACTATAGCCCTGTAAATTAACAGCCCAGTCATGGCTCTCATCCAGCCATGTCTCCGATATCCCCACCATGTCATAATTATTTTCCAACAAAATCAATTCTAATTCCTCCATTTTGTTGGTGAGGCTTCTGGCATTAGTGTACATGCACTTTATGCATCTCTCTTTACAAACAACAAAATGGCAAAATGATAAAAAGTAAAAACATATTCAAATAATACTGCGAAAGAGCCTATAGTGTTAGACAATTTACATCATATAAAAGGAGCGAAACTGAATCATTCATTAAGACCATCTGCTTGTAATGTACAAAGACTTCAAATCCATCTGAATTCTCTCTGCGCCAACATTTGCTCCAAATTGCCACCTCAGAGAATAGATTGGATATGATCAATGCCTTTAATCCTTAGGCCCGTAAGATCGAACTCATGGAATTTCCTAAAATGCTTGGGGATTGTTTTAAGTTGGTCAATACTCTCCTTCTTGGCGGCAGCCAAACTTTCCCTGATGTGCTCTCTTGCTCTTACTTTGAGAGCCCGGGTGGTAAGTCCAATATAAACTTTGGAGCAGGGACATGTGGCATGGTAGATAACCATATTTGTGTCACACAAAATTGATTGGGTGATGGAATATTGTTTCCCTCCAGAGGAAAGGAAGGTTTTAGTTATTTCTATTATAGTACAGGCTTTGCATATTCCTCATGGTAAACAATCACAAGTTCTAGGTTTGTCAATAGGCACAATAGTTTGTTGGCTGCTTGGTGTACAGTAAGGCTGGCTTCACACCACGTTTTTCAGGCTGTCTAGTATGAACCAGACAGCCCCGGATCTGTCTTTTGCCATCCGGTCTCCATCTGTCCGGGAGGATCTGGGAGAATCGCCCCCTAACACAGGAGTCTATGGCGCTGGATTGTGTCGGATCCAACAAAAAATTGCATCCAGCTGCTGGACGCCGAGTGCTAAAGCTCAGCGCCGGCCCGTGCTGAATTTTAGTACCTGGAGCTGTCCCCTGCAGAGATTTCAGGACCATGGCCAGCTCCCGCAAGCCGTGTTCCTGACATTTCAGCAGGGACAGCTCCTGAACCCTGCGATCTGCTGAATCCGACATAAAACAGGACCAGAGGGCATATTTCCTATCAGGTTCTGTCCGGTGTTTTCTGCAAAACATCGGACAGAACCTGATACCCCACAACCGTGGTGTGAATCTAGCCTAACTCTTAATGAAGTAGGCCCGTAGTCCTCGTAGAACATCTGACAACAATTGAGGTTGTTCCAAAGAATATATTTTCAACATTGGATCTGCTAACAAAATTGGCCAGTGTTTTTGAATAATTTCCTGCATCTTGCGCCATTGTGAATGGTACTGTGTTTAGAGATGAGTGAACCTTTTGATGTTAGGGTTCGGCTCTGTTCGCTGAACTGACATATGTTAAACAAATTGTTCAGCAAACAGCTCGCCGAACTTCTGAATCTCATTCAAATCAAATGAAAAGCAAAATAATGGGCATTAAAACATTTTCCAATGCGGTCAAACACAGTTCAAACTGTTTTACAGTGGAGCCCCACTGTTTTTGCACATGCATTAGCTGCCTAAAGTATTACTTACCGAGCCTCAGGGCAGCTGTCACCCTGCTTCTGGGCCACTCATGAATGTCACTGTTTCCCCCCTCTTGATTGGTTAAAGTCAGATTTAGCCCCGCCCATCATCTCTGCTGGCATCTCTGATTGATTCGCAGCATGACAACCAAACTGACATCAGATTACTGGGAAAAAATAAATAAAAAAATGAGCATGTGTTCCACCGTATTTTTGTTTGGCAGCCAAGGTAACCCAGATAGCTGGGGGTTGGAATTCTCAGCATGGTGAGGCCCAAGCAATCTGGGCCCTCCACACTAAAAATTGTATCCGGCAGCCACCCCAAAATTGGCACCTCCATGAGAGTCACCAAAACTGTCAGTTAGCACACTCTTCCAGTTGCCGTGGTGATGGTGACAGATTGATAATAAGACGTTAATACCAGCTGAATTTTGCCAGCTGGCATTAAGCCCTAGGTTCATAATGTCAGGCTAGCTCTAGAACTGACTATTATGAACCTCTAAGTAAATATTAAATAATACACAGCACTGTGAAAAATTATTTATTTGTAAAAAAAACACAAATATATCCGTCTTCTGCCATGTTTATTGCACAAACCCTCTCTGATCCTCCCAGATGTCTATTCACAGCAGGACCAGAAGCCAACTGGCTGCTGTGAATGGATATACTAACAATATGGGCGCACACCTCTAGTGGTGGGTGCTAGCATGAAAATATATAATACTTACTAAACGGAGATCTGCTGCACACCAGCACTTCATGTCTTTAAAGGAAAAACCAAATGGCTAACATGTATTATTGCATTGTGTGAACAAGAACCAAGATCATATTGGAAAGCTACTGAAAGCTATCTAGGATTAAATGTGAAAAATTGGTTAATGTGATGGCCATGACATTGTAAGCCCAGTAACCACTATCAAGGTTTTTTTAACTCCACTGGGTCCTATCTAAAACCTCATATCTGCCCTCGGATGAACCTGACTGTGATGACACCCTGCTCACAGCAGCCAGTCCATTTCTGGATTTTGCCGCTAGAGCAGGACTTACACCAGTTCTGACAGTTCTCTACATAGAAAACATAGGAGCTATTGAGAGAACTGTCAGAATATTCGTAATTCCCGCTCCAGCAGCAAAAGCCGGTGGGGACTTTAATTGATTATAATAAACTTGTGGCTTTTAACCACTCATGCTGTCTCTCAGCAGGTCCCCCTCACAGTAAAAGCATATGCACCTTTGTTGTTACTACATTTTTCACAGAATAAGATGCACAAGCTCTTCTTGTGAAGTAGGTGACACTTTCATGCAGCACTGCACTGGAAATATGCAAAACTGCCCACATTAATACCTCAATGTTAGCTCCTAAGTATGCAGCAAATATGCAGCAGTGTTCACACAGTACATAAATGCAGCATATTTAGCATGGATTTATGGAGTATTTTGCGCTGCCACCGCTGCCAAGTATGGGCTGCCACCAACTCCCAGCTGCCATGTTTTACCTGGCTAGTAATTAAAAATACAGGTTTTTTTTTATTTTTCTTGAAATAATTAAAATAAAATAATATGGGGCTTTGCTGTACATTTGGTTGCCAGCCAGGTACAACTAGGCAGTTGACAGCTGGAATCCTCAGCATGGGTAGGCCCAAGAATTTTGGTGTCCTGATGTTGGTGGCAAATTGGGTGTCAAAGGGGTTAATGCCAGCTATGCATTGCTAGCTGGCACTAAGCCCAAGGTTAATAATGTCGGGCCAATGTTAGACCCAGCCATTACAAACCTCTAAGTAAAATGTAAATATTACTCCCACAGAATCCATCTACAATCCTCTGCAATCCTATCACGACTGGGCTGGAAACTGACTGATTTTCGGTTACTGCTGTGTGCAGGGCGATGTCACAGTTTGGTCCACCTCAAGTCAGAGCTCAGCCGCTTTGCTCTAGCTGACCTGAGGTGAACCTGTCTTCATTCAAGTATTATAAAATGCAAACACATGTCCTGTTCTTTTCTATGGGATAAACTTCTGCTAAAATAAAATCAATCTGTAATAATTAAAAGTTATGCTGCAAATATTAAAGGTTATTGCAAAGGTGGTTTAGCATATTTTAAAACATGTTGAATTCTAAAATTGGCAAACATTATTTTTTTTTTTATATAATTTTGTACAATTTACTTTCAAGTCATATACTATTAACAGTAAAAAAAAAAAGTAGACAAATGCTACCATTAGGGATTCTTGTCATTTTCATTTTCTTGGAAGGTGTATAAAATGTGTCTTAGGCCATGGTCACACTCGAGCCTTGGATCAGATTTTTGCATCATTTTGTGCACTTTCTTTTCTAAGGCTAGGGTCACATTTGCGCTAAAATTTTCAGATCCCGATCCGGTTTTGAGCTGTTAAAAAGCTCAAAACCGGATCAGGAACCGCTCCCCATAGGAGCCCATTATTTAAACCAGATTGCTCTACATGCAATCCGGTTACCGCTTGCGGATCTGCAGCCTGCAGAAAAAATCATGCAGGCTGCAGTTTTCGCAGCGGTTAGGAAACCGCAGGCAGATTTCTACAATAGGTTCCTATAGCATGTGAGGGGATAATAGTGTCATTATAGTATTGCCGGCTATTGTCGGCTTATTCAATTTTATGAATGAATGCGGTAGCGCCTCACTGTAGAGAAGATACTGTACATAATGTACGTACTGTATGAGCCCCTGTCCTTGGTCCTGAAAGTTGTAACATTAGGTCTATGGGCAGCGCACCGCCATAGACCTAATGTTACAACTTTCAGGACCAAGGACAGGATTGCTTCGGATTACACATCCTGAGCAATTCGGTTACCGCATTGCTGTTTACCGGACACATTTTGTGCACAAAATGTGTCAGAAGGCAATTGCGGTTGCCGCATCCGGATCTGGATTACACGTCCGGAGCAATCCGGTTACTGGATTGCGGCTTCAGCCTCACATTTTGCTTACAAAATGTGTGGGAAGCCAATTGCGTTCACCGCATCTGGATCTGGATGCGGTGAACGCAATTCTCTGTAAAAGTGTGACCCTAGCCAAAGTCCAAAAGATGCAGAGCAGCACAGGAGGGTCAAAAAGCAACCAAAAAACACCCTTTAAAAAAAGGATCCAGTATTTGAACCTTTTGCAAAAACTGATGTCCAAGTGTGAACCCAGGCTATGACTTATGCTTTTTTTGCTTTTACAAATTTGGTACATTTATAGACTGTCTATAAATAATATAAAAAAATTATCTTTTCATTTTGGAAATTTGAGGAATTTATGAGCAGCAGAGACAAACAGGATGACAGGGTGAAGTGATGTGAGACCATTCCAAGGAATATGAAAGTGCCTGCTAATATGCCAACTTTAATTGAAGGATTTATCACATCAACATGACCTCAAACTGATGGACCAAGTAGCTTTGTAAAGACAAATGTGTTCTCTAAAGCATTCACCAGTATGGTTATAATTTCACAAGAAGGATAAGTGTTGATAAAGGAGATTCAGACATTTATCAATGTTATATTAGAGAAAGAGCTCACCACAGAAGCTTTTGAATCTGAAGATGAAAAATATGTATAAAAATGAAATCTCATCATACCTACAAACAGCAAATGGGTTTTGCTCCTTGTTATATGAATTGCCAACACTCCTCATCACAGTGTATTAAAAAGTAGTTCTTTATCAATATTTTAGAAAAAGACAGTTTAAAACAGGACATCTATTAAAAATGATTGCACAAGTAAAATAATTTTTGTTTTTTTATAAACACTACCATTTTTTCAGCAAGGATGACGAATAGTTTATTCATTGGTAGGGCATGATTGTCACATCAGAATTGAACTAGAACATGACTACATAACTTACCTTCCTACTATAATAAAATTTTTATATATATTATAAAGTGTTTAAATGGCTTCTTATCTATAGCGTTACTAGCAAGACATACCGTATATATATATATATACATATTTACCAAAAAAACAGACAGCACTTCTTATAGCAAAATATGCATATCTTTATTGGCCCATACCGAACGTCGGTCGGTATGGGCCAATAAAGAGACGCATATTTTGCTATATGAAGTGCTGTCCGTTTTTTTGGTAAATATACACAGCTAAACACTGTTCGGACGCTGCACCAGAATTTGAACTGTTCCTAGTGCTTTTTCTTTTTTATACAAATATATATATATATATATATATATATATATATATATATATATATATATATACAGTGATGTGCAAATTAATTGAGACAAAACATTTTTGTAAGTAAAATCGCAAGTTTGGTTTACCAGTCAGTGATTCAAACCAGTTTTAACTGCTTTGAACAGGTGTAAGGCTGGGGTCACAGTAGCATTTTTCACATGCGTTTTTGGAGACCTGCGTTTTCAAAAACGCATGTAAAAAACGCACCCATAGGCCCCCATGTTAAAAAATGCATGCCCTAATAGCCAAAAAGCATGTGTGACTGTCCCATGCGTTTTTAAGGCATATCCAAAAACGCATGCGTTTTTTAATAAGGGGCCTTATGGAAAACGCATGCAAAAGCGCATGTACAATTAGTGCCATTCAAAAACGCATGCGTTTTCCATAGGAGCCCATGTTAAAAAAACGCATGCGTTTCCAAAAACGCATGCGTTTTTTTAACATGGGCTCCTATGGGAAACGCATGCGTTTTTGAATGGCACTAAAAGGTACTAATTGTACATGCGTTTTTGCATGCGTTTCCCATAGGAACCCATGTTATAAAAACGCATGCGTTTTCTACAAAAACGCATGCGTTTTTCAAAACGCTCAAAAAAATACTACAAGCACTATTTTTAGGTGCAGATTCAAAAACGCAGCCAAATACGCAGGGAGCCATCACACACCTTAAAAAACTCATTCTGACATGAAAAAACGCATGAGTTTTGTTAAATCACTTAAAAAAACACATGGCAACTGTGACCACAGCCTAAGTGTACAACCTTGAGTAAAAAAATGTGGTTTGACTAGTTTTAGTCAGAAATATAACAGCTAGCTGCCCCCTCAGCTTCGGTTGAGAGCTTGTTTCTGTGAGGAGTGGTTTAGTGTACTTTTTCTGTGTGTGATTCGTGCCTGTATAAATGTTTGTTACTCCATGGAAGAGGTCTAGAATTATTACTCTTAATGAACATACAAGTCTGACTGTAAGAGAAATCGCTTCCACCTTTGGTATTGGAAAATCTACCGTTTCAAGAATAATTCACACACACAATGAAACTGGATTGTTTTCTCCAAAACAAAAAGGGAAATGTGGAAGAAAAAGGAAATCGACACAAGAACTGATAAAACACTTATCAGCAATAGTAAAACAAGAAAAACAAGTAAAGACTTGCTTTGTCCCAATTAATTTGCACAGCACTGTATATGGAAAAGTAAATTTAAGCCAGCTCACCATTATGCAGACACTTCATAGTGAAGTTCTCTTTTAGTTGAGAATGCACATGGAGATGAAAAGAGGAGCAGTCTTCGCAAAATCGAAAGAAAGAGTTATCTCCATCTGTTCTCCAGGTGAAAAAACTAAAAGGCCTTATTGAAAAAATGCCAGGTTACTTTACAATGCAATGAAGAATCCACCTCCAAGCAAATGTTAACACCAAAGTCTCCCCCGGACTATGTGTTTCAGCACCCTTAGGGTACCTTTACACACGGCTACATTTGTAGCTTGTCACCAGGTAACTTACTGGTTGCAGTGAAATCATGGAGACAAGGTTCTATCTTGTTGCTGTGTACAAATGGAATAATCTCTCCATGATTTCACTGCAACCAGTAAGTTACCTGTAGCCACCCTAGAAATGTAGCCGCGTGTAAAGGTACCCTTAGTGCCTTCCTCAAGGTCCCAAGGACTGGTGCTAAAACACGTAGTCCAGGAGAGACTATTGTGTTAATATTTGCTTGGAAGCAGATTCTACATTGCTTAGTAAAGTAACCTGCCATTTTTATCAATAAAGTATTTTATTTTTTCACCTGGAGAACAGCTGGAGATAACTCTTTATTTTGAAGGTGGCATAATCACAACATTTCAAATTCGGCATGAACAAAACCCAAGCAATTACTAAAGAATCGACAAATACATTTTGGTCAGAAAAAAAGTTTTTAAATTTAAAAGGACCCTAAAATTTTCCCTGATTGTTTGGGGCCAAATCACTAGCCTTGAGACCTGCTGGCTGGGAACAACACCTAGGCATATGGTTAGGAATGTTCCCAGTCATCAGGTCTACCATTTTCTTTCAACCTGTAGAATTTTTTGACGCTTCAAAATGTTTTTTAAGCTTCTTAAGAGTTTGCAGATGTTTTCACACCTGCAGGGTGTGAATGTTAGAAACAGTGCCAGATGTGGCAGCAGCTGTGAAGTCTAGGACCCTACAATGTCCTTAAAACATGCATTTAAGAGAGCTCTATATTTAAATTTTTTTATGGTTTTTACTATTATTATTATTTATTTATTATTGTAATTTGTGTTTTTTTAGCAAACCTTTATTATTGCAGAGGGTCAGCAGTGTGAACGGCCATCTCTTCTACACTTTTGTGATAGCAATAAATATAAAAAAAAAGCATATGGCCATTATATTAAAAGTAGAAAATGAGCAGCACCACTAATGATAGAAAAATATTAACGGGGTGCTCACCATGCCAACAAAAACAGTATGTAAGGAGAGAAAAGATATTGGCATATGTAGGGAGCACACCACAATATAATTGAATGTAAAAGAACAACGAAGTTTATTAAACAACTGTGAGACACACAATGTAAAATCACTTAAAATAAACATACAAAAGACATGGGGCCCATCATTCCTCAAAACAGAATATACGAGGAAAATAATTTATGATAACAGAGGGGAATTACCACAATCACCAGTACAGATAACAAGATAATAGTAAATGGATTATACAGTGTGCAAATTCTATCTTGTGCAAAAAATATATATTCATTTATAAGGTGCAATGAGATTGGCAGAATACTGTAATAATATAGCAACCACTATACAGGTAAATTATATATATATTGCACTATTCCCAAGTATGGTTGAGAAATAACAATAGGTGTAATTGTTGTATGACCGTAATCAAGGGAATCAAAACCAAGCAAGGGGGGGTAGCTGAACAAAATAACTAAAGTGACAGCCAGGTGTGTAGAAGGACCTGTCAGTGATTAATATATGCACATAATTGCTCAATTATGCACAGTTTACAAAGGAGATTAGTAGGTGCACACAATATTATGCACAAGATAAATAAACCAACAGTTAGGTCTGTGGCACCATCCAAGGTAACACATTAGTATCAGTAGTCTATGAAAATGTGTATGCAATTACAGGGGAAGATTTACACTGATCCACATAGGTGTCAGACAATCTAGAAGTTGATATGATCATATAAATCCACAGGACCATATGTGGAAGTAACTCAAATAGCTTGTGCAGCAAGAGTAATGAGCGGCACAAGAAGCACATTTCATAGAGCAAATATTGCAAACTGACACATCACCTAACCCAGTGAAGTGTGGAATCCCATCAGTCAAAGTCAGAGTCAAGTGTCAAGTGGGGGCCCCCACGTCGCCCCCCCACGCGTATCGCTGCTAAAGGGGTGCAGCTTCGTCAGGGGTAGGTATCACAGTGTGTAATAATACCTTTTATAGTTCCTCTGAATCTATTGTGAGGCTAATGAGTGAAAAAACGAGGGAATCCTATCCACTACTCTGTATCGAAAACCCACTGCTACTAATGGCCTGTTGAATTTCTCTAGCTTCCATCCTTATCATTTGCGAAAAGGGATACCAACAGGACAATTCCTGCGGACCAGACGCAATTGCACTGCGGACAAGGACTTCAAGTTCCATGCAAAAGCATTAACTACCAGGCTCCAAAATCGTGGATATCCGAAAAAGGTGATTTCCAATGCCTATCAACGTGCTAATCAGCATGACCAGACATCACTCCTGAGACGAAACCCACGAGAACCGGATGGGAGAATTCGGATGATTACAGATTACCACAACCAGTGGTCAGAGGTGGGTGACATCCTTCGGAAACATTGGGGGATTCTTTCTATAGACCCAAAATAAAACCTATAATTGAAGATTACCCACTTCTAACTGCACGAAGAGCTCCCAATCTACGTGACCAACTTACTTCTAGCCATTACTCGAGACCCATTAGATCCACCACGGGGGGAACTAGATTAAAGGGTTCCTTTCCTTGTGGCTCGTGTAACATTTGTCAACACATGGTGCCCGTATATGATCAATTTATCAATCCGCATGACTCAAGCATTTATCCATTGAGACAATACATCAATTGCAAAAGCACTAATGTGATTTATGCTCTCATTTGCCCGTGTAACAGGGTATATGTTGGTGAAACCACCATGGAACTCCGGAAAAGAACACAGAAGCATTTATCGACCATCAACTGTGCATCTACGGATAAGGAAAAGGGTAAGACCTTGACTTCTGTTGCCTCACATTTTTTAACCACCCATCGCGGTAACCCCGAGGACTCAGAGTGATAGGTCTGGATCGGGTACATGTCAATATACGAGGAGGGGATGTCACCAAAAAACTACTCTGTCTTGAAACCAGATGGATCTATCATCTTAATTCGATGTCTCCCACAGGTCTAAATGAAGACTTTTCATTCACGGGCTTTCTTGGATAAACACCTGACCATCTGGATCAAGCTTTGAAGACAATTGGACAGATATTGAATACTGGATCACGACTCTGGAAACAGTCCTTTGTTTATAAGTCTTTTGGAACTGGATCAACTTAATACTTGGACATTTCTTTAAATCCCTCAAAGACCCCTTTTTTTCTTCCCCATGATGACTTTATTTCATCCACATAACCCTGTGTGTACTTTTAAAATTCTTATGGCAGAGTGGCACTTTGTGTTCAATGGTTCCCAAAATTTATATGCGGGAGTAATAATATCCATAAATACTATGTGACAGTTCAACATTTGGCTACCGTTGCCAGTTTATTTGGATATATTTATCGCCTATTCCTCTGCATATTTTACTACCTTTTGTCCCTGGTTCTCGATTTGTGGATTTATTTGATCTGCTCGACCTTGTATAATTGAGTATTAATACTTGGTAATTTAGATATTTACCTAACCATCCAAGAGTATATTATGGAATATACATCCAGTACTCTTGGGTTTGGTGGCATCGGACAGGGGCACTGCCTCTTAGTCCGGAGCCCCTTATACATAGGTACGCGCACCTTCTATCCTTATACTAGGTAATGGGTAATATTTGCATATAGTAGAATTATCCTGAGCAAATATACCCAGGGACATTCTTGGGGGGTTCACAGGGTGGTACTCCGACATTCGTAGTTGTGCCTCTTTATAAAATGTGTTCTCGCAGAGCTCCTTCCTTGGAGCTACGTGTTTATGTGGGAATACACATGGGGATTTGCTGTGGGATTCATTGTTGATCTGGGTGTTTGGACATATAGACTTTCTGGTGCAATCTACCAATGGCATGGGTATGGACGATATCATACTCATAGTCCGGTTGTCCTTATTTATGACCTTGTATTCTGTAAATTTATAACCCCTATGGGATCATGTGGGGTCTTGTACATATTGTATATAGAGGGTTAGTTACAATTGTTTTCGTGCGAACCATACTCTTTAATGCACCTTGTGCATCCTCTCAACAATCTCATCTATTAGTGCTGGACCTCATTTGGGAATCCTGCTAACATTCTTACCAGTAATTTGTAGAATATAATACTAACCATCGTGTCATTTTGTGTGTCCTATGAACTATATTCTGGTTCTTAGTAAACCATATAGTGGCATAGTAAAACATCGGGTACTTTGTTTGTGTAGCACTATGAATTAGAATCAACATATAACTTCTATTGATTGCTGGGTATACTCTCTTATATCTACTTCTAGTCTTGCTACCTCTCTTGCCACTATTGGACGGACTATATGTCCATCACTGGTTTCTGGACTACAGAATGATGCAATTCCGATGAGTCATATCCTCAGTACTGGTATAGAGCCTCTGATTGGCTTCCATCGCTGTCAATCATGATGCTGTTACTGTCTGAGGACTACAAAATGATGTAATTCCTGTTTTACTGGTAAAACACTTCTGATTGGCTGTTACCACTGTCAATCAAGTAGCTTGAGACTCTTACTATACCAGGAAGTCATAGCACTTCCGGTCTGGCGTTTTTTTTCACTCATTAGCCTCACAATAGATTCAGAGGAACTATAAAAGGTATTATTACACACTGTGATACCTACCCCTGACGAAGCTGCACCCCTTTAGCAGCGATACGCGTGGGGAGGGCGACGTGGGGGCCCCCACTTGACTCTGACTTTGACTGATGGGATTCCACACTTCACTGGGTTAGGTGATGTGTCAGTTTGCAATATTTGCTCTATGAAATGTGCTTCTTGTGCCGCTCATTACTCTTGCTGCACAAGCTATTTGAGTTACTTCCACATATGGTCCTGTGGATTTATATGATCATATCAACTTCTAGATTGTCTGACACCTATGTGGATCAGTGTAAATCTTCCCCTGTAATTGCATACACATTTTCATAGACTACTGATACTAATGTGTTACCTTGGATGGTGCCACAGACCTAACTGTTGGTTTATTTATCTTGTGCATAATATTGTGTGCACCTACTAATCTCCTTTGTAAACTGTGCATAATTGAGCAATTATGTGCATATATTAATCACTGACAGGTCCTTCTACACACCTGGCTGTCACTTTAGTTATTTTGTTCAGCTACCCCCCTTGCTTGGTTTTGATTCCCTTGATTACGGTCATACAACAATTACACCTATTGTTATTTCTCAACCATACTTGGGAATAGTGCAATATATATATAATTTACCTGTATAGTGGTTGCTATATTATTACAGTATTCTGCCAATCTCATTGCACCTTATAAATGAATATATATTTTTTGCACAAGATAGAATTTGCACACTGTATAATCCATTTACTATTATCTTGTTATCTGTACTGGTGATTGTGGTAATTCCCCTCTGTTATCATAAATTATTTTCCTCGTATATTCTGTTTTGAGGAATGATGGGCCCCATGTCTTTTGTATGTTTATTTTAAGTGATTTTACATTGTGTGTCTCACAGTTGTTTAATAAACTTCGTTGTTCTTTTACATTCAATTACATTGTGGTGTGCTCCCTACATATGCCAATATCTTTTCTCTCCTTACATGGCCATTATATTATTCACATCCATGGTCCTATAGGTGTCTTCACACTTCTGGAACAGTATACTATAGATATTGCTTCATGAAAATGTGCAATCACTTTATTTACTTTCATTTCATACATTTAGAATATAGATGTTAGGCATGTGCACAAGGGTGTTTTATGTATTTTTATTATTGGACCTATCTGTGCATTGCTGTATCCTTGCCTTATTCAACATTTCAGATGAATCAGTGGTGAGCTGAATGAGATATTTTATTTTTTCTGCTCCAAATATGTCCGGCTTCAATAATCACTCCACCCAACCGCAAGCTCAGGTGTTTCCTGTGGCATGTGGAATGAGATTTGTCAGTCAGGTGCCTTCTGCAGCCCACCCAATGAAGGGGTTAATGAGGAGTTTGCACAAGATTGTGCAAACAATAAAATCCTGTAAGTGAATGTGTCCTGGCACTGGAATTATGTGGGACCATTGGCAAAGAGGCATAACCACAGAGCCTGGTGCCATCTCTTAGCTTTGCAGTACAATGCAACTACGCAGTTTGGCTACATTCACACACAGCATTTTTGTGAGGATTCGTTTTTGGTGCAATAGTGCACCAAGAATGTTTCCTCAAAGAATGCAGTGTTCTGTGAGTGAACGGCTTGCACTTTCTTCCTGCGCTTTATACTTACCTCACCATGCTCCCTCAGTGACCCCCGGCGGTGTCTTCGGATCCCCCACTAGACCGCAGTGAGCACGGGCTCTAGGACCCCACAGCACCATGTGACCGGTGACATCGCCCGGTCACATGGTGCTTTTTAGGGTTCAGCACAAGGTCCTACGGTGCAGCTATGAAGAGAGATCTACGGGGGAACATGGCGAAGTGAGCAAAAAAAGCGCTGAAAAAGACGCAAACAATTGACATGGTCATTCTTTTTGCAGATGCGCTGTACAGCGCAAAACACATCCGTGAAACTACGGACCATGTGAACGCATTTCAGCAAAAGCCATTGCTTTTGCTGGGATGCGTTATGGCTCTGCGTTCCACTGCATTTCCGCAGCGCTAAAAAACACTGTGTAAATGCAGAAATTTGCTACGTGCGAATGTAGCCATTGGCTACGTAATGGATCTAGCGTAACACATGCCAGCTCTGGAGGATGTGATCTTCCTCACCAACGCAGGGGCAGAGGGTGCTTCAGCACCAGAATCAGAGCAGTCCACACAGAACATTGAGACATATGTGACCTGGAGCTCCACCAGGCTACCCGCGTCGGGCTTCATATGCACCAAGATCTGGATCCAGAGCTGTTCTCACATGCCAAAGGAGGTCTTGAGGAGCTCACAATCAGGAGGTGAGCCATTCATCATGCTAGCCGAGAGCAGCAAGTATCACACTCAGGTAGATCTTGCCGCATGCCTGGAATTATTACCTGCAGGGAGTGCCGTAACTGGTGGATCAGCAATTCCATGAGCATGATGAGGAGGATGAGGAGTATGCAGATCAAGAGGAGGTAGTAGAAGCCGAAGGCCCTGTTTTCCAGCCTTGTGTAGCACCCCCCAGAGGCTTTTGACTGGGAGAATGCCATGTGGGGACCTCTACCCCCTCCAAGCAACTATACTATTAGGCAAGAACTGCCCCAGCCTGTCTCCTAACTTGATGTAATTAGGCTCACAGATGCCATTGCCCAAGAGTTGCATAGGCCTATGTGGCCAATGACTTTGATGACCAATGTACCTGAGGCATGGTCGTGGCATTCATCCAGGAGAGAGGGTTTGGCTTCATAGCTGAAGAAGGTATTGCTACGTCAACTGGTCCACTATGCTGCATTATCATCTTCCTAAAAGACTCTGCATGGCCTATGTTGGGGAGGAGGTCACCTTCATGAAGGTGAAGGGCAACAAGGGGTAGTTTGCACGTTGGCCTAAATGAGGTTGTCACCACAGACAATTTTGAAAGCTTGCAGAAGGAGGCCAACCTGGAGAAAATGTTGCATTGGCTGGGGGTCAGGCCTCTTTTGGTTAGTCAGCCAGCTAAACACAAACCCACAGGGACCATCGATTCTGAAGGGCCTGTTGGTATTGCCTAAGTTTCTCCCTAGAGTGTGTGTTTATTCCCTAATTTCTCTGTCCTCTTCTGCAGCACAGGCTATGCTGAGGGGCAAGTGGTGTTTGAGAATGCCCCTGGAGGAGTAGCCCCTGCGACCCCCCAACACTGTCTGAAAGGGGTACCATGTGGAACAGCAACCTTCATCCCATATAGTGTTCAAAAAGCTGCTGAAGTGTTTTGACTCCTGTTAAAGAAAGAACTTCCCTTAAAAAGGCCAGCTGTTGGGTGGCTGACCCATCCTTTAGTTAGCATGTTGTCTGGAGAAAGACTTGTTTCAGTTGTTTTTGAATTCCTAAAAAAGTGATTCCTTATTTTGCTCATGTTCTTTTTATCTTCCCAAATTTAGCACCAGTTGCGCCTACACCTGCTGGATTAGTGAGACTGCAGCCTTTGGGCTACACCTTAAAGCCCTTATTTACTGTGTTCTTAATGGACTTTGTACCACCGTAATGGAGTCTGCTAATCCCCATGGAACTTTCGTAATATTTATTGTGTATATTGATATATCTGTCTTTGAGACTTAATATAGTCTGTGCTAAGTGCCTATGTTAAAATTATTACTGTTGGGTCTGAAAAAATGTTACAAATTACATCATGTACCACCATGGCCTTTTTTCAAAAGTTACTACCATAAAGTTTTTTTACTTCACTCCTTGTGTGCTGGATTGTTTCTGCAAAATGGTGCCCTACAGAGACTGGCGAACAAGTCACAGACCTCTGGCCTGATGATTTGAGGTATGGATATGCAAGACACTACACACTTTTGTAGAACAGAGCTAACCAACTGCAGTCCTCAAGGGCCACAAGGAGTGCATGTTTTAAGGATTCCCTTAGCATTGCCCAAAGTCCTTGAGTCATCACCTCTGCAGGTGATGGAATTAGCACCTGTGCAAGTAAGAAAATCCTAAAAACTTGCACTGTTTTCAGACTTTGAGAAGTTGTCCACCCCTTCCCTAGAAGTCTTTGTGGAGTTAGCCAGGTGGCAAGAGGAATCCTCAAACCCTTTCATTACAAATTTGGCTCTCCCTGGACCCTGTTAAACTCTGTGCCCATTGTGCGTTTTTTATGCTATTTTTATGCAGATTTTAAGAATCTGCATCAAAATCTGCATATCTATCCTGAGGCCAGAAAAGTCTATGACTTGTCACAAATGCTGTGCCCATGTTGCTTTTTTTTCCTTGTACTTGTGGTTTACATTTCTTTTTTCTGCCCCACAATCTGCACCAAGTCAGCAAGAAAAAAAACCACATTGGCACAGTACTTCTGAACTCTCATAAACTATGCTGGCTTCAGGATAGACAAGCAGATTTTGAGGCAGATTCGCAAACTCAAAAGATGCATCAAACAATGTACCATGGGCAAGGGGCCTTACAACAAAAGCCATCCCCCGTCTGGTGTGGGAGCAGGCACGCATGAGAGTGTGACAAGCGGTTCCATCACAAACATTACTGCAGTTCAGAAGTCAGGGTTCACACAGGGGCTATCCTGTAAGTTTGAACTGTGTTGCACTCCTTGACATCACCACTCCCCCCATGTATGTCTCATGATACTGGTGAGATATACCCACTACATCTTGAGCAATATCACAACTCTCACAAGACAGTTAGTGTAACAGGTGCTAATGCCACTGAGCTTATCTCAGGTCTCAGCGAGATCCCCTGCTGCATGGTACCTGCTGGGTAACCTGAGACATCCTCAGTAAAGTCACGGCTTGTCACACTGCCTGGACCCATTCAGTGCCTGGTGTCCCACCATATGGGGGATACAGTCACTGATCCTTCCCCCATATGCTATGACTATTTCAGAAATTATTTGTTTCATTTTTTTTGGGGGGGGGGGGGGGATTATTTTTAGCATCCCTTTTTGGGGTGGGTGGGTGTAATACGAGACTTTAAACAAATGGATTTCAATGTAAAAAGGTAAAAGAGAAATGTATTGGGATTACTTTTTAAATAAAATATTTATTGGTGTGGCTATTTGTGTCCTTACTTGGTTATTAAAATTGGGTATCTGATTTACACCTCAACATTACTAACCTCTAGCCTTGCTTCCAGCTGACACTATCCATCTGGCATCAACTCGGAATACCATTACTCTGTTTGCCAAAGCATCTGGGCAATGAGAGAGCTGGGGGAAAACACCAGGAGTGGTGAATCTAATGAGGGGGCCACTCTTGAGGCAACTGCTACCTACTACCGTATTATTTATTTCAAGATTTTAAAATCTTTTAAGATTTTAAAGATTGCTCAACTTTTCAGCTGTTCAAGTGAGTGGATGGATAAACAGATCGATGTAGAGTGCAGATCGATTTTTAGATAGATTTACTGATGAATAGCGAGATAGATAAACTGATGTCAAACAGCTACATAATATCCCACCGCCCAATATATTTGTAAGGTTGCACACTTTAGTGCCTTTGATGTTGCACTAAAGGGTGTTGTAGCCTGAGGTTGTTATGTGCAGTGATGTTATTGAGGTTACCGCAGATCAATTTCCCTGGCTCAAACAAGAGGAATCCCCCAAGTCTGGGACTGTGACATGTGGTGACTTCAGTGAAGTTACCACAGGTCAAACTCAACCCGCTGTATGAGCCAGTAAGTGTGACCTGCAGTAACCTCACTGATGTCACCGCACCTCACACTTGAAGCTCACAAAGGATGCAGCATGAGAGTCACACAGTAGCTGCTCTTCCAGACTATGCATGATTCGTTCTCTGAACATGCCCCCATATGCTAGGAGACTGAGATGTTGGGGGACTTCCACAGGACTCTGTCGGACTGATTGGGAATTGGATGCACAATATACATTGGTGAGTAACGGTGTCTCTAGTCTTTATGTCCTTACTTTTTTTAATGTGCTGCAGGCTCACGTTTGTGGACTACGTTGGATTCAGCAAAGTAAATTGAAATCTGTGGACTACTGCAGGATTTTCTGCTTGTTTTGGGTTATTTTTTAAGGGTTGGTGCATCTTATGGAGGTGCCAGTTCTGGGGTAGCTGCAGGCTGCTATTTTTGGGTTGGAAAGTCCCATGGCCCTTCACACCCTGAGAATACCAGACCCCAGCTGTCAGCTTAAGCTTGACTGGCGATGCAATTTGTGGGGAACTCTGTGGTTTATTTTTTCAATTTATTTATCTAAAAAAATAAAAAAACAGTATGGGGTGACCTCTGTTTTGGATAACGGGTGCAAGCTTAGAAGATGTAAGAGGTGGGACATTATATAGCTGTTTGACATCTATTTATATCTTATCTATCTTTCTGTCATCATGTATCTATCTTTGAACATCTTTTACCCAGAAAAAACATTAATTTCAGTGATATGAGCTTGTTTTCCAGTATGTGTCACATGGATGTCACTCAAATCACATCTGTGTTCAGCACCCACCTGTGGCATCCGATACTGCCAGTAAAAAACGGACTTGTTTCCATGAGAATCACATGGACAGGTGCATGATTCATATGAACACATGGTCTTTGTCAAAACACAGAGGTGTGAAAAGATCCCCAATGTCTTTAAATAATATGAATTTGAACGTGTCTCCAGTACATGTGAAAACAGACCTCACACCTACTGGAGATACAAAGGTGTGAAGGGGACCTTGCAGGCAGATGATGACTAAATAAGGCTAGGGTCACATCAGCGTTTACCATAGCGTTCAGGGGATTTAGTCTAAAACGTATAATTTTTCAGCATTAGCGCGTCATGTGATGCGCTTGGAAAAGCCTGAGATTTCAAATTCCAGCACTTAGATGCCAGCGTTTGCAATGTGCGCAGGTTCCGTCTGCCATAGGGATGAATTGCAAAATATAAAGGGGGGGGGAAAGAGGCGCAATAGTGCCCTATCACTAGTGACACTAGTGTGGAAAAACGGTGGTGCTGTGTAGCCGCTCACCTGGTCCAGTTGTGATCCCCACAACTGGTTTGAAGGCGTTTAGGAATCAACGTTCCAAGCTGCTGCAGGACCTCCACCTACCACTGGATCGTGGTATGTTCCAAGAGAAAATGATGGGGGTGATGGTGTGTCACGGTCCGCGCTGCTTCTGGGTTCAAAATAACTCACCAAAGAGCCCAACAACTTTTCATCCTCTTTATTCCTCCTCTTCCTACGCGTTTCAGCGCCACACCCGGCGCCTTCCAATATATCAAACTAGTAAAAAGGCCCGATGCAATTGCATCGGGAGCGCGGTGAAATGAATTGTGTGTATACAGGCGGGTCAGTGGGTAGCAGAGTATACAGGCGGCTCTGTGGGTAGCAGAGTATTCAGGCGGCTCTGTGGGTAGCAGAGTATACAGGCGGCTCTGTGGGTAGCAGAGTATAGAGGCGGCTCTGTGGGTAGCAGAGTATAGAGGCGGCTCTGTGGGTAGCAGAGTATACAGGCGGCTCTGTGGGTAGCAGAGTATACAGGCGGCTCTCTGGGTAGCAGAGTATACAGGCGGGTCTGTGGGTAGCAGATTATACAGGCAGCTCTTTGCGTAGCAGAGTATACAGGCGGCTCTGTTGGTAGCAGAGTATACAGGCGGCTGTGTTGGTAGCAGAGTATACAGGCGGGTCTGTGGGTAGCAGAGTATACAGGCGGCTCTGTGGGTAGCAGAGTATACAGGCGGGTCTGTGGGTAGCAGATTATACAGGCAGCTCTTTGCGTAGCAGAGTATACAGGCGGCTCTGTTGGTAGCAGAGTATACAGGCGGCTCTGTTGGTAGCAGAGTATACAGGCGGGTCTGTGGGTAGCAGAGTATACAGGCAGCTGTGCGGGGAGCAGAGTATACAGGCGGCTGTGTGGGTAGCAGAGTATACAGGCGGCTGTGCGGGGAGCAGAGTATACAGGCGGCTGTGCGGGGAGCAGAGTATACAGGCGGCTGTGCGGGGAGCAGAGTATACAGGCGGCTGTGCGGGGAGCAGAGTATACAGGCGGCTGTGCGGGGAGCAGAGTATACAGGCGGCTGTGCGGGGAGCAGAGTATACAGGCGGATGTGCGGGGAGCAGAGTATACAGGCGGCTGTGCGGGGAGCAGAGTATACAGGCGGCTGTGTTGGTAGCAGAGTATACAGGCGGGTCTGTTGTAGTAGAGTATACAGGCGGCTGTGCGGGGAGCAGAGTATACAGGCAGCTGTGCGTGGAGCAGAGTATACAGGTGAGAGTGCGGGGAGCAGAGTATACAGGTGGCTGTGCGGGGAGCAGAGTATACAGGCGGCTCTGTTGGTAGCAGAGTATACAGGCGGGTCTGTTGGTAGTAGAGTATACAGGCGGCTGTGCGGGGAGCAGAGTATACAGGCGGCTGTGCGGGGAGCAGAGTATACAGGCAGCTGTGTGGGTGGCAGAGTATACAGGCGGCTGTGCGGGGAGCAGAGTATACTGGCGGCTGTGCGGGGAGCAGAGCATACAGGCGGCTGTGCGGGGAGCAGAGTAAAGAGGCGGCAGTGCGGGGAGCAGAGTATACAGGCGGCTGTGCGGGGAGCAGAGTATACAGGCGGCTGTGCGGGTAGCAGAGTATACAGGCGGCTGTGCGGGGAGAAGAGTATACAGGGGGCTGTGCGGGGAGGCGAGTATAGAGGGGTGTGTGCGGGGAGCAGAGTATAGAGGGGTGTGTGCGGGGAGGCGAGTATACAGGGGTGTGTGCGGGGAGGCGAGTATAGAGGGGTGCGTGCGGGGAGGCAAGTATACAGGGGTGTGTGCGGGGAGGCGAGTATACAGGGTGTGTGCAGGGAGGCGAGTATACAGGGGTGTGTGCGGGGAGGCGAGTATACAGGGGTGTGTGCGGGGAGCAGAGTATACAGGGGTGTGTGCCGGGAGCAGAGTATACAGGGGTGTTTGCGGGGAGCAGAATATACAGGGGTGTGTGCAGGGAGCAGAGTATACAGGGGTGTGTGCGGGGAGCAGAGTATACAGGCGGCTGTGCGGGGAGCAAAGTATACAGGCGGCTGTGGGGGTGAGCAGAGTATACAGGCGGCTGTGCGGGGAGCAGAGTATACAGGCGGCTGTGCGGGGAGCAGAGAGTATACAGGCGGCTGTGCGGGGAGCAGAGTATACAGGCGGCTGTGCGGGGAGCAGAGTATACAGGCGGCTGTGCGGGGAGCAGAGTATACAGGCGAGAGTGCGGGGAGCAGAGTATACAGGCGGCTGTGCGGGGAGCAGAGTATAGAGGCGGCAGTGCGGGGAGCAGAGTATACAGGCGGCTGTGCGGGGAGCAGAGTATACAGGCGGCTGTGCGGGTAGCAGAGTATACAGGGGGCTGTGCGGGGAGCAGAGGATACAGGCGGCTGTGCGGGGAGCAGAGTATACAGGCGGCTGTGCGGGGAGCAGAGTATACAGGCGGCTGTGCGGGGAACAGAGGATAGAGGGGTGTGTGCGGGGAGCAGAGGATAGAGGGGTGTGTGCGGGGAGCAGAGGATAGAGGGGTGTGTGCGGGGAGCAGAGGATAGAGGGGTGTGTGCGGGGAGCAGAGGACAGAGGGGTGTGTGCGGGGAGCAGAGGACAGAGGGGTGTGTGCGGGGAGGATATGATAGAGGGGGCTGTGCGGGGAGGAGAAGATAGAGGGGGCTGCGCGGGGAGGAGAAGATAGAGGGGGCTGCGCGGGGAGGAGAAGATAGAGGGGGCTGCGCGGGGAGGAGGTGATAGAGGGGACTATGCGGGGAGGAGGTGATAGAGGGGGCTGTGCGGGGAGGAGGTGATAGAGGGGGCTGTGCGGGGAGGAGATGATAGAGGGGGCTGCGCGGGGAGGAGGTGATAGAGGGGGCTGCGGGGGGGGATGTGATAGAGGGGGCTGCGCGGGAAGGAGGTGATAGAGGGGGCTGCGCTGGGAGGAGGTGACAGAGCGGGCTGCGCGGGGAGGAGGTGATAGAGGGGGCTGTGTGGGGAGGAGGTGATAGAGGGGGCTGTGCGGGGAGGAGGTGATAGAGGGGGCTGTGCGGGGAGGAGGTGATAGAGGGGGGTGTGCGGGGAGGAGATGATAGAGGGGGCTGTGCGGGGAGGAGGTGATAGAGGGGGCTGTGCGGGGAGGAGGTGATAGAGGGGGCTGCGCGGGGAGGAGGTGATAGAGGGGGCTGCGCGGGGAGGAGGTGATAGAGGGGGCTGCGCGGGAAAGAGATGATAGAGGGGGCTGCGCGGGGGGAGAAGATGGAGGGGGCTGCGCGGGGAGGAGAAGATAGAGGGGGCTGCGCGGGGAGGAGGTGATAGAGGGGGCTGTGCGGGGAGGAGGTGATAGAGGGGGCTGTGCGGGGAGGAGGTGATAGAGGGGGCTGTGCAGGGAGGAGGTGATAGAGGGGGCTGTGCGGGGAGGAGGTGATAGAGGGGGCTGTGCGGGGAGGAGGTGATAGAGGGGGCTGTGCGGGGAGGAGGTGATAGAGGGGGCTGTGCGGGGAGGAGGTGATAGAGGGGGCTGTGCGGGGAGGAGGTGATAGAGGGGGCTGTGCAGGGAGGAGGTGATAGAGGGGGCTGCGCGGGGAGGAGGTGATAGAGGGGGCTGCGCGGGAAAGAGATGATAGAGGGGGCTGTGCGGGGAGGAGATAATAGAGGCAGCTGGTGCTAGTTGAGGGGCGGGGGAGATGACAGCAGGCTGCAGCCCCGGCGGCTCTGCAGCGTACAATCACAGAGCTCCGGGCGAGCGGCGGCTGGTGCTAGTTGAGGGGCGGGGGGGCTGAGAGGTGATAGTAGGCTGCAGCCCCGCCTGTCCTGTGTCCGTGACCTCCAGGGTGCGGGTCCGGGGCTTCTGTCTGTGCCCGCGTGTCCTGTGTCCCTGAGCTGCAGGGGTGCGGGTCCGGGGCTCCTCTGTCTACCCGGGTCTTCCCCGGGTCTGCAGGTGCACGGGTGCGGGTCCGGGGCTCCTCTGTCTCTCCGGGTCTTCCCCGGGTCTGCTGGTGCAGGGGTGCGGGTCCGGGGCTCCTCTGTCTCCCTGGGTCTTCCTCGGGTCTGCTGGTGCAGGGGTGCGGGTCCGGGGCTCCTCTGTCTACCCGGGTCTTCCCCGGGTCTGCAGGTGCACGGGTGCGGGTCCGGGGCTCCTCTGTCTCTCCGGGTCTTCCCCGGTCTGCTGGTGCAGGGGTGCGGGTCCGGGGCTCCTCTGTCTCCCTGGGTCTTCCTCGGGTCTGCTGGTGCAGGGGTGCGGGTCCGGGGCTCCTCTGTCTCCCCCGGGTCTGCAGGTGCAGGGGTGCGGGTCTGGGGCTCCTCTGTCTCCCCGGGTCTGTGCGGGTCTTCCCCGGGTGAGCTGTGTGCCAGAGCGGCTTGGCGGATGTGCAGGGGTGCAGGTCCGGGGCTCTTCTGTCTCCCCGGGTCTGTGTCCCTGAGCTGCTTTGCGGGGCCGACGGTTGCTAGGATACGGCTCGCGATGACGCTACGCGTCATCGCTCGCACTCGCGCAAAGGAGTCTGGGATTCGGCTACAGCGCCCGAATTCTCCAACTCCCGATTATATAAGTACTAGTAAAAAGGCCCGATGCAATTGCATCGGGAGCAGGGTGAAATGAATTGTGTGTATACAGGCGGGCCAGTGGGTAGCAGAGTATACAGGGGGCTCTGTGGGTAGCAGAGTATACAGACGGCTCTGAGGGTAGGAGATTATACAGGTGACTCTGTGGGTAGTAAAGTATACAGGCGGCTCTGTGGGTAGCAGAGTATACAGGTGGGTCTGTGGGTAGTGGAGTATACAGGCGTGTGTGGTGGTGGTGGCAGAGTATACAGGTGTGTGTGGTGGTGGTGGCAGAGTATATAGGTGTCTGTGGTGGCATAGTATACAGGCATCTGTGTGGTGGCAGAGTATACAGGTGTCTGTGGTGGTGGCGGCAGAGTATACAGGCGTGTGTGGTGGTGGCAGAGTGTACAGGCGTGTTGGTGGTGGGGCAGAGTATACAAGCGTCTGTGGTGGGGGCAGAGTGTACAGGTGTGTGTGGTGGTGGCAGAGTATACAGGCGTGTGTGGTGGTGGGGCAGAGTATACAGGCGTGTGTGGTGGTGGCGGCAGAGTATACAGGCGTGTGTGGTGGTGGCGGCGCAGAGTATACAGGCGGGTGTGGTGGTGGCGGCACAGTATAGAGGCGGGTGTGGTGGTGGCGGCAGAGTATACAGGCGTCTGTGGTGGTGGCAGAGTATACAGGCATGTGTGGTGGTGGCAGAGTATACAGGCGTCTGTGCTGGTGGCGGCAGAGTATACAGGCGTGTGTGGTGGTGGCAGGGGTATACAGGCGTGTGTGGTGGTGGCGGCAGAGTATACAGGCGTGTGTGGTGGTGGGCGGCAGAGTATACAGGCGTGTGTGGTGGTGGCGGCACAGTATACAGGCGGGTGTGGTGGTGGCGGCAGAGTTGTACAGGCGTGTGTGGTGGTGGGGCAGAGTGTAGAGGCGTGTGTGGTGGTGGCAGAGTGTACAGGCGTGTGTGGTGGTGGCAGAGTGTACAGGCGTGTGTGGTGGTGGCAGAGTGTACAGGCGTGTGTGGTGGTGGCAGAGTATACAGGCAGGTGTGGTGGTGGCGGCAGAGTATACAGGCGTCTGTGGTGGCGGCAGAGTGTACAGGTGTGTGTGGTGGTGGCAGAGTGTACAGGCGTGTGTGGTGGTGGTGGCAGAGTGTAGAGGCGTGTGTGGTGGCGGCAGAGTGTACAGGCGTGTGTGGTGGCGGCAGAGTGTACAGGCGTGTGTGGTGGGGCAGAGTGTACAGGGGTGTGTGGTGGGGCAGAGTGTACAGGCGTGTGGTGGTGGTGGCAGAGTGTACAGGCGTGTGTGGTGGCGGCAGAGTGTAGAGGCGTGTGTGGTGGTGGCAGAGTGTACAGGCGTGTGTGGTGGCGGCAGAGTGTACAGGCGTGTGTGGTGGCGGCAGAGTGTACAGGCGTGTGTGGTGGCGGCAGAGTGTAGAGGCGTGTGTGGTGGCGGCAGAGTGTAGAGGCGTGTGTGGTGGCGGCAGAGTGTACAGGCGTGTGTGGTGGTGGCAGAGTGTACAGGCGTGTGTGGTGGTGGCGGCAGAGTGTACAGAGGCGTGTGTGGTGGAGTGTACAGGCGTGTGTGGTGGCGGCAGAGTGTACAGGCGTGTGTGGTGGCGGCAGAGTGTACAGGCGTGTGTGGTGGTGGCGGCAGAGTGTACAGGCGTGTGTGGTGGCGGCAGAGTGTACAGGCGTGTTGTTGGGTGGTTGGCAGAGTGTACAGGCGTGTGTGGTGGTGGCGGCAGAGTGTACAGGCGTGTGTGGTGGAGTGTACAGGCGTGTGTGGTGGCGGCAGAGTGTACAGGCGTGTGTGGTGGTGGCAGAGTATACAGGCAGGTGTGGTGGTGGCGGCAGAGTATACAGGCGTCTGTGGGTGGCGGCAGAGTGTACAGGTGTGTGTGGTGGTGGCAGAGTGTACAGGCGTGTGTGGTGGTGGCAGAGTGTAGAGGCGTGTGTGGTGGTGCGGCAGAGTGTACAGGCGTGTGTCGTGTGGGCGGCAGAGTGTACAGGCGGGTGTGGTGGTGGCGGCAGAGTGTACAGGGGTGTGTGTGGTGGGGGCAGAGTGTACAGGCGTGTGTGGTGGTGGCAGAGTGTAAGGCGTGTGTGGTGGCGGCAGAGTGTAAGGCGTGTGTGGTGGTGGCAGAGTGTACAGGCGTGTGTGGTGGCGGCAGAGTGTACAGGCGTGTGTGGTGGCGGCAGAGTGTACAGGCGTGTGTGGTGGCGGCAGAGTGTAGAGGCGTGTGTGGTGGCGGCAGAGTGTAGAGGCGTGTGTTGGTGGCGGGCAGAGTGTACAGGCGTGTGTGGTGGTGGCAGAGTGTACAGGCGTGTGTGGTGGTGGCGGCAGAGTGTAAGGCGTGTGTGGTGGAGGGTGTAAGGCGTGTGTGGTGGCGGCAGAGTGTACAGGCGTGTGTGGTGGCGGCAGAGTGTACAGGCGTGTGTGGTGGTGGCGGCAGAGTGTACAGGCGTTGTGTTAGGTGTGGCGGCAGAGTGTACAGGCGTGTGTGGTGGTGGCAGAGTGTACAGGCGTGTGTGGTGGTGGCGGCAGAGTGTACAGGCGTGTGGTGGTGGAGTGTACAGGCGTGTGTGGTGGCGGCAGAGTGTACAGGCGTGTGTGTGGTGGCGGCAGAGTGTACAGGCTGTGTGTGTGGTGGGTGGCGGCAGATGTAGGTGGTGCGGCAGGTGTGTGGTGTGGTGGCGGCAGAGTGTAGAGGCGTTGTGTGGTGGCAGAGTGTACAGGCGTGTGTGGTGGCAGAGTATACAGGCGTGTTGTGTGGTTGGTGGAGTGGTATACAGGCGTGTGTGTGGTGGTGGCAGAGTGTAGAGGCGTGTGTGGTGGTGGAGTATAGAGGTGTCTGTGGTGCGCTCGTGCAAGGCAGGGGTTAAAAAAAATAAAAAAAGATTATGCTCACCTCACCCCGAGCCCCCGCCGTCTTCTGCCGTGTTCCGCCGTCTTCTGCCGTGTTCCGCTAGGCTCCCGGTGGCTGTGCAGGCTCCCGGTGCCTGGAGTGATCTTCTATCTACTGAGACTGAAGGACCTGTGGTGATGTCAGAGTCACGTGACCCGCGATTTGCCTGGAGTAAGCTGGTGTCACGTGACTCTGACATCACCACAGGTCCTTCAGTCTGAGTAGATAGAAGATCACTGGAGGCACCGGGAGCCTGCACAGCCACCGGGAGCCTAGCGGAACACGGCAGAAGACGGCGGGAGAGGGCGGGAGACAGCGCGGGCTCGGGTAGAGGTGAGGATTTTTTTTTTTTAGAGTAGTGCGGGTCTGCGGCTCGTGATGACGCTGCGCGTCATCACTCGCAGTCCCGCGCAAAGCATGTTGGGATTGGGCTACAGTGCCCAACTCCCGATTATATAAGTAGATATCCCTGAGAAAGGCGCCGGGTGTGGTGCTGAAACGCGTAGGAAAAGGAGGAATAAAGAGGATGAAAAGTTGTTGGGCTCTTTGGTGAGTTATTTTGAACCCAGAAGCAGTGTGGATAGGGATGAATTGACAGCGTTAACGCAGTGTTACCTTTCCGTTAACACTGCGCTAATGCTGATAAATTCTAAGTTTTAGATGGATCCCCTGAATGCTAGGGTAAACGCTAGTTTGACCCTAGCCTAATTCATTTATCAACCGCTGGGTTTGGCTTGCAAGCCCACAACAAAGTTAGAGAGCGTGCAAAGGACGTACTGGCACGTCATATGTACATAATTGGTTAATTAAAAGTAGTACTAATGTGAATGTTGGTATATTCCCATTTTATTCATATAAAATAATAGAATAAAACAAGGGAGCAAAGAAAATGAAATCCATAAACTGAACTGTTGATAAAAAAAATCAGAAAAACAGAAAGTTTTTGTATAATATATCCTATCTCCAGAACTCTTTCTGTTGTAGCCTGTTATATTACAAAATGATTTAATAGGCTGGACCAGCAACACATAGATTATTTAATGAGCAAAGCAGTTGTTTATGTTCACCCTGGGGTACTTTGTAGGCTGTTTGTAATCTACAGTACTATTGCCGCACACTGCAATAAAGATATTGATTGCACAGCTAAAGGTAGATTTATTGTATAAAAGTGAAAAAGCATGAATTCATGAAATGTTCAAGTGAGATCTGAAGCACTTGAAAAATATGTTTTACCTCACTTGCTTGTTTATAACTTTAGAGTTTGGCTCTTCTTCAAAAACTATTTAAGGTGATACGTGGATTTATAACAATTAGATAGCACTATGTTGATTTCTTTTGGGCAAAGAGAACTGTCTTATAAATCAAGCTAAAATGAAATTGTTCTGAGCTCTCAAACGCTTGCAAATCTTTAAAAAGTGGCGACATTGCCTATGGCTTATTACTGGCTAACATCATGTCCCTATCAGTCTGATTCATACTTTTATTGCTTTTCAAAACAGTTAAAAGAAACACTAAAAGTTTTTTCATGAACTATACAGATTGGAAATTTACATGAAACTAGATGATGGCCCGATTCTGACGCATCGGGTAGTCTAGAATATTTATGTAGTTTATTTATAAAGATTTAAGAGCAATGCAATGAATATACGATATCTATCTATCATCTACCTATGTGTCTATCGTGTCTACTGAATATTCTCCTGGGCTTGCCTTAGTTGGTAGAACATTTGTGTTGTATGAATGGCGCGAAGATGTTGTCTGTTTGCCCTGTCTTCTGGAGATTCATTCAGCCGACACTGTCTATGAGATTCGGCATCTTGGGCTTGTCTGGCAGCAGTTTGTTGCGGTGTCTCCTGTTGCCGACGACATCTGTGAGATGCCGCATCCTGGGCTTATCTCACGGCAGTTTGTTGTGGTGTCTCTTGTTGTCGATGTTTTGCATTGCCTTGCTGCTTCTGCAGCTTTTCTGTCATCGTTATTGGCGCATTTGCGCTTATGACCAATCAAACCCATTGAATAAACGTGACTGAAGCAGATCAGACTGTCACTGACACAACGTGTGAAGTAAATGTGACTGAAGAACAGCACACTGTGACTGACAGACCTTGTAAACAGGAGTGAAGTGTGTCACACTATGACTGACAGCCTTGTAAACAGGAATGAAGTGCGTCACACTATGACTGACAGCCTTGTAAACAGGAGTGAAGTGTGTCACACTATGACTGATAGCCTTGTAAACAGGAGTGAAGTGCTTCACACTATGACTGACAGCCTTGTAAACAGGAGTGAAGTGCGTCACACTATGACTGACAGCCTTGTAAACAGGAGTGACGTGTGTCACACTATGACTGACAACCTTTTAAACAGCAGTGAAGTTCGTCACGCTATGAGCAGCAGCCTTGTAAACAGGAATGAAGTGCGTCACGTTATGAGCGGCAGTTCAAATTGCACGCCAATATACCAAGCCGTGCTCCGCTTCGCTGATTGGTTGTTGCCAGCTGCGGCCACCAATCAGTGCACTTGGCGCGTGCTTTAAAACACGCTTCGGTGATTGGTCACTCGGCCGGCGGCGACCAATCAGCGGCGCAGGATTAATATTTCCCGCCAAGCCACGCCTCTTTGCTAATTGGACGCCACCGGCCACGGCGACCAATCAGCGAAGCGTTTTTTAAAACACGTGCCAAGTGCGCTGATTGGTCCCCGCGGTTGGCGCACGATTTTTTGTGCAGACAGACACGATTAGGCAAATATTTAGTAGATATAAACACTGGAATTATCAGAAACATGTTTTACTTCTAATGATATGTGGACAAATGTAATATCTGCTTACAAGGGCACCTGTCTTTTTGCTGCCCTCATCTCTCTCAATAAGTAAGACTTTAATTGACTTATCTCATTCTAATATGCTATTGAGTCCAGTAACTTCTCTGAATCTCATGCTTTGTATCTCGCTTTCCATTGTTTTTGAATAGGAGTATCTTTGGAATCAGCATTCAACAAGACGTACGAAAGCTGGAAACCTCCTTATCCTCACTTCCCCACAAATATTGCACTTGCTATTGGCCATTACTTTGCCTGCCCTGATCTGTAGGCTTAAACTCATGCCTTTATGCAGTTTGGCAGACAGGAGAGCAATAACATATAGTCAATAGTGGCACCCCTGCGGATCCAGTCGCCACAGAGGTACTGTACCCATGTTCGGGTGTAGTACTCCACTCACGGGAAAGAGGGGTACAGACCGGTGCCGGGACACCCAGGCCACATACTAGGAACCATTGTAGTGGGGATGGGCGGAGAGGAAGTAGTTAGAGGGAGCACCTGGGAAGGAGTGAGGTCAGGAAGAACACACAAAGATGATGTGGGACATGTGACAGAGGGTATAAGTAGAGCAGCAAAGATCTAGAAATGAGGAGAGACAGTTGAACAGCAGAGAGGAGAGTTACTGCAAAGAGAGGAAAGGAGAGTGAAGCAGCTAGAGTCGAGTTGGAGGGAAGCTAGAACAAGAAAGCCTTTCACAGAAGGAAAAGAACTTGAGAGAAGTGTCCAGAGGCCAGACTGAGGAGCGGAGACAAGAACTAAGGGGGTCCAGGAGGAATAGAGGGTCCCAGAGACAAGGGAACAAGGGAAGTGAGCGATCCATCCATGGTGCTTGAATCCATTGTCAGGTGCAGGCAAGTGGAGGGACTAGGCCGAAGAACAGGGGCACCGGGAACCCCAAGATTAGTGGAGAAGACAGACAAGGTTCAGCTAGCAACCCGGAGATTGTGGGACTTCCATGGGAACAAAGTTGATATCCGCGCACATCTGCTGAAAAGGTGTCAACCATAGGGCTAAGGGGAGATACTGCAGGTGTAAGAGAAGCCCACAGTCACTGGCTCAGAGCTCTGTGTGGCAAGGCGCAAGGCAGGATGGGTGAGGCAAGCGTAGTATGAGACAGCAGAGAAAGGACAGACAAGGGGTACCGGTTATGTACCATCCTACTTCCTGGGAGTAGCTGGATCCCTGCCTCCGTGAACCCAGTGATCAGCGGGTTGGTGCACAGTAACTGCAAGTAAAAGACCTCAAGACTGCACCCCGTTGTGTCTGTGAACTTTCTTAACGAGGACACCAGAAACATGTCTACCAACTCATTCAGGTACCTTCTGCTGCCCTAGAGGTCAGCCCTACCCGTAGAGGCTTAAGAACATTGCTGCCTCTCTACCATCAGCCCCTAGGAGAACTGTCATGCAGCGGCGGCCATCTATAGCTGCAACCTGCGGGTGGTGTCACGTAAAAACACAAGTTTCCCTAGGTCCAGTCATTTCTTCTCAGAATGAACCCTCCATGCCAAATTACCGTCCCTGAGATAGAGAGCCACCCACACCCAACTTTTAATGATACCGCCAGGATCACGCAGCCGGATCTCGATCCCTGTGATCCCCGTGATGAAGCCTCAAAGCCCAGTTCCGAGCATCCTAAGGCCCTGGAGGGGCGTGTCACAAAGACACACCTCAATTTTCAGTAATGTCTTGGAGACTGTGCTGATTGAAATAGATCACATTTGACAACAGGCATTACACATCATACTAAAACGTGAGAGGAAGGGGAAATAGGGTCAGTGCTGCTCACCAACATACACCTGTAGACTCCCAGGCATCCAGTATGATGGCTGGCTCCACCCGTAGATAATGAAAAAGAAGGAAATCCCCGGTGCCGCTTGTTTTTTTCTCAACATGAATTTTGAATAAAACATTCCATTTCATATGAAGCATGTGGCACCGTAAATTCCTTCTTTTTTATTACACATCATGCTAGGCCGACCATGAGGATTCATTTTTCAGTGGGGAGTCAACATTAGCTTTAAATAAAGCAATTTGCAGACTAAGGAATGCTCATTGAATATGCTGGAATGGAGATGTACCTCGACGACCTGATCCTAATCTTAGATGGGTCATCCGATGTGTCTCCCGGAACAGACATTGACTCTTTTGTAGAGTACTGCAGTAAAAACAGTCTGAATTTGAAATTGACAATGAAAGATCATGGCAGCAAGGCACACTATCTTGATACTGTACTTGTGGGTAACCAAAATACTGGTATAATTGTGATAAGTTTGTACCAGAAAACCATTTTGGGTAATTCCGTGTTACATGCCAAAAGTTGTCATCCTCTTCACACCGTGAAAAGCCTATCTGTAAGCAAACTTACAAGAGCGAGGAGGTGTGTGTTCTTTTGATTCTGTTTTCCAGTTTCAGGCCACCAAGACTGAACTATGATTAAAGGCACGGGGATATGAAAAATTGATGGTCACTCGAGCCATACATATTGTCAATCAAAAAACTACAGATGGTTTGTTATTGTACACAAGCACTGCTTCTGTTTCTTCCACCCAGAAAAATGATAACATGAAGTGTCATGTGACCTTCTCTATGCCATATAGCACTGATTATGGGAACATAACTTCTATCATACAGAAGTATGTCCCCATGTTACATCAACATCTCATATTGTCATCGATCTTAGGACAGGGTTTTAGGTATGTGGCCAGGAAGGGGAGAGACATTGCCAGCTTTGTCTCTCCTAGCATGTTTACAAGTAACAAGGTAGACAGTTCAAAACCTGCCTGGCTTCAGTATATGGGTAATTACAGTGCCTTGTGAAAAGTATTCGGCCCCCTTGAACTTTTCAACTTTTTTTTTTTTTTCTCTTTGCCACATTTCAGGCTTCAAACATAAAGATATAAATTCAAATTTTTTTTTTGAAGAATCAATAACAAGTGGAACACAATCGTGAAATGAAGCAAAATTTATTGGATATTTTAAACTATTTCAACAAATAAAAAATTGGAATGTGGGACGTGCAATATTATTCAGTCCCTTTACTTTCAGTGCAGCAAACTCACTCCAGAGGTTCAGTGAGGATCTCTGAATGATCCAGTGTTGTCCTAAATGACTGGTGATGATAAATAGAATTCACCTGTGTGTAATCAAGCATCCGTATAAATGCACCTGCTCTGTGATAGGTTAGGGTCACACTTGGCATGCGTTTTTTAAGGTGCTTTTTGGCACCCTGCGTTTTTGCATGCGTTTTTTGCTGATAGGTGTAAGGCACCCTTAAAAAGCGCATGCAAAAACACATGTGCCATTTAGTGCCATATAAAAACGCATGCATTTCCCATAGGGCCCCATGTTAAAAAAATGCATGCGTTTTGAAAAAGCACCAAAAAATGCTGCATGCAGTATTTTTTGGTGCTGAGGCAAAAGTGCATCCCAAAAATGCATGGTACATTCAGACATGCGTTTTTGCTATCCGGGCATGCTTTTTTTGCATGGGGGCCTATAGATGCGTTTTTGCATGCGTTTTCAGAAAACGTAAGTCTCAAAAATGCATGTAAAATCTGCAAGTGTGACCATAGCCATAGTCTCAGGGTTCTGTTTCAAGTGCAGAGAGCATCATGAAGACCAAAGAACACACCAGCAGGTCCGAGATACTGTTGTGGAGAGGTTTAAAGCTGGATTTGGATACAAAAAGGACAACTATCAGTTGTACACTGCACAAATCTGGCCTTTATGGAAGAGTGGAAAGAAGAAAGCCATTTCTCAAAGATATCCATAGAAAGTCTAATTTGAAGTTTGCCACAAGCCACCTGGAAGACACACCTAACATGTGGAATAAGGTGCTCTGGTCAGATGAAACCAAAATTAAACTTTTTGGGCATAATGCAAAACAATATATTTGGCGTAAAAGCAACACAGCTCATCACCCTCAAAACACCATCCCCACTGTCAAACATGGTGGTGGCAGCATCATAGTTTACAATCAGATTAAGTTCTAAAAGTGACCTCAGGTTTTTTTATTAATCCGATCTTTGTTCCATCACAATATCCTTCCCCTTCCCCGCCCCTCTCTCTTTTTCCATCTCCATGTAATCAGACTATGTTCACATATATAAAAAGACGAGGATCCAGCATCCGGTTCAAATGGAATTTATTCACAATTTAAGTGGTTCCATAAAAACATTTCCAAGTATACCAACTAATAGAAAGGTGTATATAGTCTTACTCAGAGAGCTCGGAGATGTTAGCTGATGCGGTCTACTGTGGCAACGCGTTTCCGATGCAAGCTGCGTCCTTTGTCAAGCCTGTACTGCATGGTCTAAACTGTTCCTTTATGATGGAATAGAGCCTTGGCAATTGAACACATCAAAAATGAGTGCAATAATGATTAGATTCCAAATCCAAACAAGGAGAGGGGAAAAAAACATGAAAGAAACAGATAACTCATGAAAATAAAAAACAAGTGAAAAAAAAATATAAAAATGAATAATAGTTCAATGTTTATTTTTTTCCTCTCCTTGTTTGGATTTGGAATCTAATCATTATTGCACTCATCTGTGCTGCGTTCAATTGCCAAGGCTCTATTCCATCATAAAGGAACAGTTCAGACCGTGCAGTACAGGCTTGACAAAGGACGCAGCTTGAGTCAGAAATACACCGCATCAGCTAACATCTCCGGGCTCTCTGAGTAAGACTGTATGCACCTTTCTACTTGTTATTATACTTGGAAATGTTTTTATGGAACCTTTTAATTTGTGAATAAATTTCACTTGAACCGGAAACTGGATACTCGTGTTTGTATGGCTAGGGTCACACATCCGTTTTTTTTTTTAAAAAAAAACTTGATCCGATTTTGAGCTTTTAAAAAGCTCAAAACCGGATCAGGAAATGCTCCTCATAGGAGCCTATTATAAAAACTGGATTGCTTCACAAGCCTGTATGAGCTGCTGCACAAGGCATGGTCGCTGTGTGCCCACTTCCACTGTTCACACCATGTGGCTCATCAACTAGGTTTGCTACAGAGGTCTTTCAGACAACCGGTTAACCATTTGGTATGTGATGTGCCAAAATGATGGAATTCTATTCTGCACATGTTTCAACAACTGTGGCAGCAGCAACAAGCCCTGGTGCAGTATGTCATGATGCGTACAGTAGAAGAAAAAAAAAACAAGTCGCTCACCATGAGAAGGACCAGAGATTAAGATTAAAGTTGCCACAAGTGTGGCTACTCACCAAACAGATTGTGCAACCTTGTGCAGCTCCGGTTAAGGCAGTTACAAGAGAGCTGATGTTGAGGGAACGCTCTGGGATGCAATAGCACAGAGATCCTCCCAGCAGCGGTCACAGGACCCGACAGTGTGTCCAGAATGAGCATTTCCTATTGATGTAAAAGCAGGTCCCTAATTCTGGATTTAAAACAGTGCCGTCAAGCAGCTCCCACTGCTCACCCACACAGGGGGAGAAACCGTATGTGAAACAAGAAAAAAAAATTGCGGTGTTTGTGGGAGCGCAAAGGCACACAAGGGCCAAAGATTAGAGTGTTTAAGTGAAGAAGTTATTAAAGGCTCAGTATATGCCACATGTTTCTATTGCCAACCGCTATCTTCCTCAGGTGGTATATCACCTGTTATACTACCTGAGGAAGATAGCGGTTGGCTATTGAAAAACGTTGTGGAATATGCTGAGCTTTTAGTAAAGGATGGCACTTAAACACTCTAATCTTTTCCCCTTGTGTGTCTTAGTGCTCCAACAAACACCGCAAACTTTTTTTCTTGTTTCACATATGATGCGTACAGTGACTCAAAATAATCAAAATGTGGTGAAAATTATGATTTCAGAGTGGGGTATCATGTATCTCTGCACTCTTCTGCTTCAAAATGACTATTAAAATGGTTATCACTGACAATGCTATGATCAGCATAATTCTTCAGGATGAGATGGTGGTACCAGAGGAAGAGGAGGTGGAAGAAGAGGAGGGGAGACAAAGAGGCACAAATGGGTCTTATCATTTTAAAGATAAGGTGGTATCGTCATAGGTATATATGCTCACCTGGTCCAGTTGTGTTCCCCCACAACTGGTTAATTTGCTCAGACAGCTGCTGCTGTATCTGCACTCCCACATCACTGTGGTGATATATCCAAGAAAAAAGATCCAGGAAGAGATCGTGCTTCAGTGATCCACGCTGCTGCCCACAAAAGAAAGCCAAGGAAGTGAAGAAACTTGTGTGTTGCTCCTTTATTCCGTTAGTATTTCCAACGTGTTTCGGTACAGACCTTGTACCTTCCTCAGGGATATGGTACATGACATGCCTCCTGGGATGGGGGTTCCGGAGTTAGTGGAATGGCCAGTCCTTCTTCTGGGACGGGGGCATCCTCCCAAGCCAAACCGGGGGATGTTGGGCCGTGTTCAAGGGGGCTAGGGTAGCCTAGGAGCACAAGGGGGGCTCCCAGTGTGGTAGGGCGGGCTTGGTACCTGACCCGGCACGGGTGTCGTCTTGTCTTCCGTTCTGCAGGTCGGGTAAATGGGGCGTGAAGCCGCCCATCTCATGGCTACCTTCTGCACGACAGCCTGCTGCCATCGCTCCATGGTGGTCAGGTGGGCTTTCTCCAACTGGCGACCATGCTTGTGGACCTCATCTGCTAGGAATGCAGGATCCAGCTGCGTCATCTGGCTCTCCTCTGGGGAACCGGGGGAGCCTGACACTACCACCCCATGCTCCATGCTGCCTAGGTCTTGCTCCGCCATCTTAGGTTGCAGATTGATGCCAAGCTTCCCGCCAGTCAGCTCGCAGTCCACACCAAAGTCTGGGCCAGTCTCCACCCATCATGGGCGTGACCCTTTCTTTTTCGTCAGCGGTCACAGCCCTGGATGGGATGATACAGTTCATTAGTCCGTCCTCCCGACTCTTGGAGGGTGGAAAGGGGCATAGGCCATCTTTCACGCTGTGTGCTGGCCTGGCTCTTGATGGGGGACCATAGTACGCCCCCAGCCAGCACATACTTTCAGTCTCTTAGGTTCGCCATTGCTCAGGCCCTAAAACACAGTCTCTTTGTTGTAGTCAGTAAGGCGCACAACACCCAGGGATACTGGGTCGGTAGATCCTGTTCGTGATGCCAAGATCTGACTCGTCCCACAGGGACAATGGGATACTCGGAGCCGGGCCTCCCTCACTCGACGTCCTCAGGCGTCTGGGGGCTGTCATGGTGGCGGTACCCAGTCCGTGGTCCCCTACTAAGCAGTCAGTAAAAAGGGGATTGAAAAGGGGTGAAAATAAAAATAAAAGTAGAATAAAAAGAGTTTGTCGTGATACCACCCATGGAAGGTGGCCAGTAGGGGCCACTGCTGCAGTCCAGGACCTCAGGGGATGATGGAGTTGCAGCTGTGAAGGTTTTGCTCCACGGGAGGAGCAGGTCCCCAGGGCATCCCGAGTGGAAGGGGACTGAGGTAGTGGAGAGCCAGCGGGGCTGAGCTGGCTGAAGGACAGTGTCAGGAATACTCTCAGGCAGGCCCTTGCTGCCTGCGTGGTTTTTCAGTCTACCACTCCTCAGGCGAGAAATAAGCACTCTGACAAAATGCTGAGTTTCAACCCGGTTTACTTGGCTTCTCTCATCAGGTACTTCAAGTTACTGTGCAGTACAGTGGCAGTCTGGGTAGACATTGGCAACCAGGATAGCTTGTCAAGTACACTCCCTTTTGTGTTCCTCTCTCCTGGGCTTACCTCTCTCTCAGCGCTGCCTATCCTCCTCCTTCCTGCACGTGCCTCCGCACACAGAGCCCAGATCCAGCAGCCACGGGTCTTCTTGGGTGATCGGCAGAGTCCCCTGGCCCTATTACGGCTGCCTTCTCTATGCTGTGTCAGGAGATGGCCATGGCTCTTGGAGATCTCGTGGCACCCGGTTCTGTGGTTGAAGCTTGGAGCCTACCTGCTACCTTCAGGGCCGAGCCCTTGGCTCTTGCCCTGTCCTTCCACTTCACTGCAGATTCGGGCGCAGGGGTCGATTGCTCACTGCCTGTGCCCCTAGGACTCCCTCATCTTTTTGCGGTTTGTAGACCCGGGATAGGCCTCATCGTGGCTCGGGCTTCCGGGTCCATACTCTCTGTCTGTCCCACCTCTTTTTTCCTCCATCTGACTAACTACTTCCCGTGGTGTCTTCCCTTTGTTATTTTCCTTTCCCTAACTGCTTCCTGTTCACTTCCCACCCAACACCTGTCTCCCCCCCGCTGTCCCACAGCTGCCTGAGCCATCCCACTACCTGGATTCACTTGCTCGCTCTGGGACTGGGGTGTGTTTGTGGGTGACTTGACTTACCGATCCCGGTTGCCGCGATCTAATAGTGGTGACCAGACAGTTACAATATCTCAAAGGTCTGTACTCTCATCGCACAGCTGGGTGGCATGGTAGGGTAGAGTAGAGCAACAGAGGGGGAGTTATGATACTGAACAAACTGTTATTGAAGGTGCAGGAGTTGAGGAACAAATGGAGGAGGACGAGGATGAAGAGATGGAGAACACTAAGGCACTAAGGAAGAAATGATTCCCGTTTCTGTTGTCCGAAGTTGGTGGGAGAGGATGGAGGAAGGACGCTTGATTTTAAAGCAACACCAACACAAGGACTTGGACCTCATGGATGCATTAGACACAGGAGCATCTTCTTGCAGCAATATCTGCAACATAATGCCTGTATCATTAGGATTTGAATTAGCAATGACTGCTGGTTTCCCACACAGTTGGCTCCGTGGTACTAGAGTAAAGTTAGCCAGATTTTTCCTCCCTTGGACAGGGACACGCGTAAAAAAGCTCTTACAACTTAACAATCTTACAACTGCTTTTCCCCAACACAACAGTGAAGGACAAAGTACGCATAGCAGATCCACACTTCCAACCTGCCTATGTCAAGTCATCAGCGTAGAATCATTAGCTGCAGCAGTTTAACTCTCAGAAGCAATTTCTTGTAGTCCTTTGACAAATTTTTTTAAAGCAGCCTGTCCACTGGTAAAACAGAGCACAAGTCTTACACACAGCGAAAAAAACTAGAGAGGATGGTGCAGGAGTATCTAAAACTCAATTTCCATGCCATCATAGGGTGTTTGGAACCTATTGCATTTTGGGCTTGAAAAATGGGAGAGCGCACACACTATATTGCTTTACATTCAGCGGTCCCCTCCTCCACCGACAGCGTGCAGAATCTACTTCACACAGCTGGGCATTCGGTACACTGTGTCAGTGGACAAGAGAACCGCTGTGTGCAATTGTGGTGGGTGGTTATATTAGGAGTTGGGGCGGGCCTGTAGCAGTCTGGGAGTGGCTGGGCATACTAAGACTGGGGGAGGGACGTGTTGGAGGAGTCTTGGCGTAACATCCAGTTCTGAATTTTCATGTAGGCTCCAACACAAACGCGCCCCTTGGTCGTTCTCTGGCAGACGCAAATAGGTGATATCTGGGTAACTATACAAAATGTTTACAGGATGTATATTACAAACTGTCAACATTTTGCAACCTAGATACAAATATAAATTATCCAAAAAGCCCAGAAAAACCCTTTAACAAATACTGCTTATCTACTTATATAATCGGGAGTTTGGAATTCGGGCACTGTAGCCGAATCCCAAGCTTCTTTACGGCACTGCGAGCGATGACGCGCAGCGTCATCGCAAGCTGCAGCCGCACTACCTCACACTGACGTTCCCTATCACTATCTGAGGAGTTCTGCCACACCCCCGGCCCTAACTCACACTACCAAGATGGCGGATCCCGCCCCACACCACACCAGTGCAACACGTATGGCGGTGAGCGCTGATAACACTTCTCACCAGCCTCACCTCTCTCAGGCTGCCCTGCGCCTAGGCACAGCGGCGGAACTGGCGCCGGGAGCTGCCCGAGGGCACCCTCCGGGAGGGGCGGCCAGTGTCTTGCTGCAGGCGCAGCCTTACCTCTCTCAGGCTGCCCTGCGCTCAGGCACAGCGGCGGAACTGTCGCCGGGAGCCGCCCGAGCCCACCCTCCGGGAGAGCCGTCCACTGCCTTGCTGCAGGCGCACAGGAGTGGAGGTGAGAGAGCGGTATGGACGGGGGACTGGAGCGCACTATGAACACCCTCTGCTCCAATACAGAACGGCCTGCAGTGGAGCACACTAGCTATGCCAATTTGGCCCCCCCCCAATCTCCCCACTGTCACCACAATGATTAAGTATGCCACGACCTCTCCTCACCTCTCCAGCCAGTACCTCTCCTCACCCCTCCAGCCCCCACCTCTCCCCACCCTCCCGCCCACCTCCTCACCTCCAGCCCCCACCTCTCCTCACCCCTCCAGCCCCCACCTCTCCTCACCCCTCCAGCCCCCACCTCTCCTCACCCCCCCGCCCCACCTCTCTCATACCCCCTACCCCACAGAGCCGCCTCTATACTCTGCTACCCAGAGCCGCCTCTATAGTCTGCTACCCACGGAGCCGCCTCTATACTCTGCTCCACGGCCTCTATACTCGACCAGGAGCCGCCTCTATACTCTGCGACCCACGGAGCCGCCTCTATACTCTGCTACCCACGAGCCGCCTCTATACTCTGCGACCCACGGAGCCGCCTCTATACTCTGCGACCCACAGAGCCGCCTCTATACTCTGCGACCCACGGAGCCGCCTCTATCTCTGCGACCCACAGAGCCGACCTCTATATCTGGACCCACGGAGCCGCCTCTATGTCTCTGCGACCCACGGAGCCGCTCTATATCTCTGCGACCCACGGAGCCGCCTCTATACTCTGCGACCCAGGAGCCGCTCTATACTCTGCGACCCACGGAGCCGCCTCTATACTCTGCGACTCACGGAGCCCCTCTATACTCTGCTACCCACGGAGCCGCCTCTATACTCTGCTACTCACGGAGCCGCCTCTATACTCTGCTACCCACGGAGCCGCCTCTATACTCTGCTACTCACGGAGCCGCCTCTATACTCTGCTACCCACGGAGCCGCCTCTATACTCTGCTACCCACGGAGCCGCCTCTATACTCTGCGACCCACGGAGCCGCCTCTATACTCTGCTACCCACGGAGCCGCTTCTATACTCTGCGACCCACGGAGCGCCCTCTATACTCTGCGACCACAGAGCCGCTCTATACTCTGCGACCCACGGAGCCACCTCTATTACTCTGCGACACACGGAGCCGCCTTCTATGCTCTGCGACCCACGGAGCCGCCTCTATACTCTGCGACCCACGGAGCCGCCTCTATACTCTGGACCCACAGAGCCGCCTCTATACTCTGCGACCCACGGAGCCGCCTCTATACTCTGCGACACACAGAGCCGCCTCTATACTCTGCGACCCACGGAGCCGCCTTATACTCTGCGACACACAGGAGCCGCTCTATGCTCTGCGACCCACGGAGCCGCCTCTATGCTCTGCGACCACGGAGCCGACTCTATACTCTGCGACCCATCAGCCTTATCTCTGCGACCCACGGAGCCGCCTCTATACTCTGCGACCCACGGAGCCGCCTCTATACTCTGCGAACCCACGGAGCCGCCTCTATACTCTGCACCCAAAGGATCCGCCTCTATACTCTGCACCCACGGAGCCGCCTCTATACTCTGCAACCCACGAGCCGCCTCTATACTCTGCAACCCACACAGCCGCCCCTATACTCTGCACCCACACAGCGACTCTATACTCTGCGACCAACACAGTCGCCTCTATACTCTGCCACCCACACAGCCGCCTCTATGCTCTGCGACCCACACAGCCGCCTCTATACTCTGCGACCCACACAGCCGCCTCTATACTCTGCCACCCACACAACCGCCTCTATACACTGCCACCCACACAGCCGCCTCTATACACTGCCACCCACACAGCCGCCTCTATACACACAATTCATTTCACCGCGCTCCCGATGCAATTGCATCGGGCCTTTTTACTAGTTTTACATAGCCGGTACTTGACTAAGCAATATATCCATAGAGAATAAAATGTGACCTAAAATATTCACATGTGGCTATAAATAGGGGACAATATGTTTATAAATCCCAAATAGTAGCTAAGGAGACACTAGATTGGTATCTAGAACCGCCAAGATCCTAGCACTATAGTTGACAAATACTGGTCATGGATAGGTATAAAGCTATAGTACAATATACCCATTTACCCCGTTATCATTTTACCAGCTAATTCGCTCAGTAAGCACATCTTTTATTTTTTATCTCCTTTTTCTAGTTTCTAAAATGAGGTCACTTGTGGGGTGTTGCCACTATTTAGGTACATCAGGGGCAATTCAAACATGACAAGTAGTCTGCTAATGATTCAAAGACAATTTTCACTTCAAAACGTCAAATAGCGCTCCTTCACTTCTGAGCCCTGTGTGGTGATGCGACCCCGATGTGTCCCCTGACCGGTGCACAGCACATGGGGGATTGTATCTTTTGCTCTGTGGCAGCACTCACAGGGTTAACAGAAGTGAGATCTGAGCTAAGTGCTGATGGAAAGCACTCAGCCCACCTGTGATGGGATAGGAGATGATATGAGCTGCCCTGGGCTGAGGAGTGGATCAGAACAGGAGGATCTACTGTGTGAAGCTGGGAGCTCTCTCAGAGAGAAACGTTCAGGAGACTAGTGAGCGGACGGTGCAGAGAGAGAGTGGTTGTGTGCTGATAACACAGCCTAGCAGTGAGGACCTGGCCCTCAACAGTGGAGCCGGCCAGGACAGAGCCTGTCCTAGGTACAGAGGTACTGTGTGTGTTGGATGAACAGAGTTGTACCAGCTGTGCCCCAGAACCTGGAGGTCTGTAATATACCTGAACTGTACCATTAAACTGTGTGTTGTGTGAACAGTTGCCTGAGTCACTGCCTTCCGTCGTGCCGATCCTAACCGCTACCTTACATGTGGTGGAGGATGCGGGCACAGCAACCTGGTTGCTGACGGCAATGACTTGGTGAAAGAAAAAAAAAAAAGGCAAACTCAGTTCACACATGTCAGTGGTGAAACCTGCTACGCTACAGTACAAACCAGCAGCCAGCATGGAGGACCTGCTTAAGCACCTGGTGCAAGCACAGCAACAACAGCAGCAAATGCACCAGCAACAGCAGGTCGCACAACAGGAGGCTAATCAGCTCTTGATGAGGCAAATGCAGCAGCAACAGGAGCATCAGCAGCGACAGTTTGATCTTCTGACGGAGGCAATCTGTGCAAAGCCAGCGGCTCTATCCCCAGGTCAAGGAGATGACAGCAGCGTCCGGAAGGCGGTAAGGCGTGCAATGCAAAAGATGACCCCGGGGGATGATGTGGAAGCTTTCCTGGCGGTATTTGAGAGGGTTGCAGAGCGAGAGAAACTGCCGCCAGAGCAGTGGGCTGAAATGTTGGCGCCTTACTTAACCGGAGAGTTCCAAAAAGCCTACCTAGACCTCTGCAAAGAGGACGCCATGTACTATGGGACTCTGAAAGGTGAGATCCTTGCCAGAATGGGGGTTAATACGTATGTAAGGGCTCAACGGGTAAGCCAGTGGTCCTTTGAGGAGGGTAAACCCGTCCGGTCTCAGGCCTATGACTTGTTGCACCTGGTAAAGAAGTGGCTGCAGCCTGAAAGCCTGAGCCCCGCACAAATGATAGAGAGGGTGGTTGTTAACCGGTTTGTGCGCACTCTGCCTGTCTCCATCCAACAGTGGGTGGGACAAGGTGACCCGGGTACCCTAGATCAGGTAGTGAGTGTGGTGGAGCGGCATGTGGCTACACAAGACTTGATTCGGGACTCTGGGACACTGCGTGCAGCACGGCGGACCGCATCCACCAAACCGGAAATTAGGGACCCCCAACCCGGGCCTCTGCTGGGTTCAACCTCACCACAGGCAGAGAATGTGCACCGCCCAGAAGTGAGACGGAAACCCGGGTCTCCTAAGCGGGGCACAGTAAATAATTTTTTCCCCGCCATAAGGTGTTGGCGATGCCAGGAGTCAGGACACGCAATGGCGCAGTGTCCCCTCAACACGGAGTCCATGGACTGTGGGTATACCCGCCGGATGTCCATGTTCGCCCAATCTGCCAGGGCAGGACGCTATGGGACTGGGCGTAAAAGGAGTGTTTTGTGCCAGGTTCGGCTCAATGGATATGACGCTATGGCCCTGTTGGACTCAGGGAGTGGTGTGACCCTTGTGTGTGCCTCCTTGGCCTCTAGATCCCAACCCACCGGCCGTACGGTGCGAGTGCTTGGGGTCCATGGGGACCACCGTAGGTATCCAACAAGGAGGGTCGCTATCACTACCCTGTCCGGACGGGTTCGACATGAAGTGGGGGTGGTGAAGACTGCCTTTCGATATGATTTTGGGGAGGGATTTTCCTCTGTTCTGGACTCTGTGGGAGAGGCAAACTAATCCTCAGGTAGTGAATGGTCCAGGCCCTGAGCCCAAAGATCCCGACTCTGGGACACCTGCCATAGGGGTCACCACTATAGGGAAAGAGTGTAATCCCGATAGGTGTTCCCTAGAGGTAAAGGCAGGAGGTTTCAGAGCGTACAACCCCCGCATACAGGTGCAGAAGCGCCAACCACAATGTCCCAAGACCCGTAGATGTACTCACGGTACAGACAGTGACTCCACTGTGGACTTAGGGCTACGGGACTCAGATGACCTGCCCAATCGTGTAGCAGACGACATAGCGTCAGGACTCCACATAGCCAAAAGGATAGGTGGACCGCGCTACCACACTGGCCGTTGGGGGAGGGGGAGACCTCCCACAGATATGCCTTTGAGACATAGAGTGACTGGGTCCGATTGGTCTTGTTACACAAGGAAACAGTTGGTGCCGGTACGGGACCGCGTGTCAGACGCGGACGGCCCTGGTCGACGGTCCCCTCGACCGGTGGGCTCCGAGGACGGGGAGCCCCTGTCTCGAGGCCCCGGATCGTGGGCTGGTGTTCCGCCCCACGGGCTTGAACAGAGGGGGGAGGTATGTGGTGATGCGACCCCGATGTGTCCCCTGACCGGTGCACAGCACATGGGGGATTGTATCTTTTGCTCTGTGGCAGCACTCACAGGGTTAACAGAAGTGAGATCTGAGCTAAGTGCTGATGGAAAGCACTCAGCCCACCTGTGATGGGATAGGAGATGATATGAGCTGCCCTGGGCTGAGGAGTGGATCAGAACAGGAGGATCTGCTGTGTGAAGCTGGGAGCTCTCTCAGAGAGGACGTTCATGAGACTAGTGAGCGGACGGTGCAGAGAGAGAGTGGTTGTGTGCTGATAACACAGCCTAGCAGTGAGGACCTGGCCCTCACCAGTGGAGCCGGCCAGGACAGAGCCTGTCCTAGGTACAGAGGTACTGTGTGTGTTGGATGAACAGAGTTGTACCAGCTGTGCCCAGAACCTGGAGGTCTGTAATATACCTGAACTGTACCATTAAACTGTGTGTTGTGTGAACAGTTGCCTGAGTCACTGCCTTCCGTCGTGCCGATCCTAACCGCTACCTTACACCTGCCATGCACCTAAACGGTGGTTTTACACTACATTGGGATATCAGCATAGTCAGGAGAAATTGCACAACAAATTGTATGGTTGAATTTCTACTGTTACTCTTGAAAATGAAATTTCAATGTTTGAGGCAAAAGGCTAGGGTCACACACAAGCCCTTGGTCCGTTTTTGGCATCAGTTTTTCTTTTTTTTTTTTTTCTAAGTCCAAAAACTGATGCAAAAACGGATTATATGCAATAAATACCCTATCCATTTTTTACTGCACCCAAAAACATTCCTAGGAGGTTTTTTAAACCCAAAAAGGTTGGTTTTTGGGTGCAGTAAAAAAACAGATCAATTTTTTTAATATGGGGCCCAATGGAAAAATGGATCCGTTTTTTTATATTTAAATGTTTGTTATTGAAAACAGATAAAATATACAGGTCAAACAATTTTTTATCAGTACTTTTCAGCAAAATAAATATTGGTAAATGTATATCATAGTGTAGACACCTAGCTATAGGATGTTGACGAACGTAACATAGCAATATGAATAGGGTTTAGAACTTGCGAATATACCGTAATCATCAACAAATCCATTTATATAATAACAGTTAGCATTTGGGTCAAATGACCAGTAATATGTAGACAAATAGATGCCATTGATTGTAGTAATTTTAAAATCACAAAAAGAGAACAGAAGGGAGGAGCAAGAGCAGGGGTTGGGGAGGGGTTATAATACAGTGTGAACACTCCAATAAGATCTCTGATGAGCCTCATGATACTTGTATAAGGTTAAACGCGTAAGACAAGGACAATGGAGACTTCTCACTGTTTTTTAAATTACAACTGGAGTATGAATTCTTGCACACCAGACTACTGTTGAATCAGAGGACTCCCATACTCAGCCTGAGTTAAGTCATCCCTGATCCAGAACTGTGTCCTAAATTGATAATCTCTATCTATTATATAAAAGCCGAAGGCCACTTCCGGAGAACCCGAAGGGTTACTTCCGTGACGGCCTCCGACCATGCTGCTGACGTCACAGTGCGAGGTAGCCGCGCGGAACTTTCCGTGCAGCTACAGGCACCGGCGTTTCAACGTTCCGCTCGCCCCCCTCACTACTCTCATCAAACACACACACACGCAGCCTCTCACTACAGTCCTCCCAAACACACACACACCATCCCAACCACATCACACCCACACACACACACACACACTCCAGTATACTTACCCCGCCGCCATCCCGCTACACGGCTCCCGGCGTGGCTCCGCCCACCTCGCTGGCGTGGCTCCGCGCACCTCGCGGCACTCCCGCAGTGGCTCCGCCCACCTCGCGTCACTCCCGCCGTGGCTCCGCCCACCTCACCTCACTCCCGACGCGGCTCCGCCCACCTCGCGTCACTCCCGCCGTGGCTCCTCCCACCTAGCCTGCGCTGACCACAGAGCCTCCGTCCTGCGCTGACCACAGAGCCTCCGTCCTGCGCTGACCACAGAGCCCCCGTCCTGCGCTGACCACAGAGCCCCCGTACTGCTCTGACTACAGAGCCGCCGTCCTGCACAGAGCCGCCGTCCTGCGCTGACCATAGAGCCCCGTCCTGCGCTGACCACAGAGCCCCCATCCTGCGCTGACCACAGAGCCCCCGTCCTGCGCTGACCACAGAGCCCCCGTCCTGCGCTGACCACAGAGCCCCCGTCCTGGGCTGACCACAGAGCCCCTGTCCTGCGCTGACCACAGAGCCCCCGTCCTGCACTGACCACAGAGCCCCCGTCCTGCGCTGACCAGAGAGCCGCCGTCCTGCACAGAGCCCCCGGCCTGCGCTGACCACAGAGCCCCCGTCTTGCGCAGACCACACAGCCCCGTCTTGCGCAGACCACACAGCCCCGTCCTGCGCTGACCAGAGAGCCCCCGTCTTGCGCAGACCACACAGCCCCGTCTTGCGCAGACCACACAGCCCCGTCCTGCGCTGACCACAGAGCCCCCGTCCTGCGCTGACCACAGAGCCCCCGTCTTGCGCTGACCACAGAGCCCCCGTCCTGCGCTGACCACAGAGCCCCCGTCTTGCGCTGACCACAGAGCCCCCGTCTTGCGCTGACCACAGAGCCCCCGTCCTGCGCTGACCACAGAGCCCCCGTCCTGCGCTGACCACAGAGCCCCCGTCCTGCGCTGACCACAGAGCCCCCGTCCTGCGCTGACCACAGAGCCCCCGTCCTGCGCTGACCACAGAGCCCCCGTCCGGCGCTGACCACAGAGCCCCCGTCCGGCGCTGACCACAGAGCCCCCGTCCTGCACAAAGCCCCCGTCCTGCGCTGACCACAGAGCCCCCGACCGTCCTGCATCAAAAGCCCCCGTCCTGCGCTGACCACAGAGCCCCCGTCCTGCACAAATCCCCTGTCCTGCGCTGACCACAGAGCCCCCGTCCTGCACAAAGCCCCCGTCCGGCGCTGACCACAGAGCCCCCCTCTTGCGCTGACCACAGAGCCCCCCTCTTGCGCTGACCACAGAGCCCGCCGTCCTCGCTGACCACAGAGCCGCCGTCCTGCGCGACCACAGAGCCCCGTCCTGCGCTGACCACAGAGCCCCGTCCTGCGCTGACCACAGAGCCCCGTCTTGCGCTGACCACAGAGCCCCGTCCTTGCGCTGATCACAGAGCCCCCGTCCTGCGCTGACCACAGAGCCCCCGTCCTGCGCTGACCACAGAGCCCCCGTCCTGCGCTGACCACAGAGCCCCCGTCCTGCGCTGACCACAGAGCCCCCGTCCTGCGCTGACCACAGAGCCCCCGTCCTGCGCTGACCACAGAGCCCCCGTCCTGCGCTGACCACAGAGCCCCCGTCCTGCGCTGACCACAGAGCCCCCGTCCTGCGCTGACCACAGAGCCCCCGTCCTGTGCTGACCACAGAGCCCCCGTCCGGCGCTGACCACAGAACCACCGTCCTGCACAAAGCCCCCGTCCTGCGCTGACACAGAGCCCCCCTCTTGCGCTGACCACAGAGCCCCCCTCTTGCGCTGACCACAGAGCCCCCGTCCTGCGCTGACCACAGAGCCGCCGTCCTCTGCTGACCACAAGAGCCGCCATCCTGCGCTGACACACTGAGGACCAGACCGTCCTGCGCTGACCACAGAGCCCCCGTCTTGCGCTGACCACAGAGCCCCCGTATTGCGCTGACCACAGAGCCCCCGTCTTGCGCTGACCACAGAGCCCCCGTCTTGCGCTGACCACAGAGCCCCCGTCCTGCGCTGACCACAGAGCCCCCGTCCTGCGCTGACCACAGAGCCGCCGTCCTGCGCTGACCACAGAGCCCCGTCTTGCGCTGACCACAGAGCCCCGTATTGCGCTGACCACAGAGCCCCCGTATTGCGCTGACCACAGAGCCCCCGTCCTTGCGCTGACCACAGAGCCCCCGTCCTGCGCTGACCACAGAGCCCCCGTCCTGCGCTGACCACAGAGCCGCCGTCCTGCGCTGACCACAGAGCCCCCGTCTGCGCTGACCACAGAGCCCCCGATGCGCTGACCACAGAGCCCCCGTATGCGCTGACCACAGAGCCCCCGTCTTGCGCTGACCACAGAGCCGCCGTCCTGCGCTGACCACAGAGCCCCGCCTCACTGCTGACCACAGAGCCCCCGCACTCTGCTGACCACAGAGCCGCCCACTCTTGCTGACCACAGAGCCGCCGCTCTCCTGCTGACCACTGAGCCCCACATCCTCGCTGACCACGAGCCCCGTCCTGCGCTGACCACAGAGCCCCCGTCCTGCGCTGACCACAGAGCCCCCGTCCTGCGCTGACCACAGACCCCGTCCTGCGCTGACACAGAGCCCCCGTCCTGCGCTGACCACAGAGCCGCCCACCCACTTGCGCTGACCACAGAGCCCCCTCTGCGCTGACCACAGAGCCCGCCGCACTCGCTGACCACAGAGCCGCCGTCACTCTGCTGACCACGAGCCGCCCATCCTGCTGACCACGAGCCGCCGTCCTGCGCTGACCACAGAGCCCCCGTCCTGCGCTGACCACAGAGCCCCCGTATATGCGCTGACCACAGAGCCCCGTATTGCGCTGACCACGAGCAGCCCACTCTCTGCCATGACCACCGATAGCCCACGTCCTGCCTGATCCACAGAGCCCCCGTCCTGCGCTAACCACAGAGCCCCGTCTGCGCTGACACAGACCCCCTCTTGCGTTAACAGAGCCCCCTCTTGCGCTGACCACAGAGCCCCCGTCCTGCGCTGACCACAGAGCCGCCGTCCTGCGCTGACCACAGAGCCCCGCCTAGCGCTGACCACAGAGCCCCGTCCTGCGCTGACCACAGAGCCCCCGTCCTGCGCGTGACACGAGCCCCGTCCTGCGCTGACCACAGAGCCGCCGCACTCACTGCTGACCACAGAGCCGCCGCACTCACTGCTGACCACAGAGCCGCCGCACTCACTGCTGACCACAGAGCCGCCGCAACTCACTGCTGACCACTGAGCCGCCGCACTCACTGCTGACCACTGAGCCGCCGCACTCACTGCTGACCACTGAGCCGCCGCACTCACTGCTGACCACCTGAGCCGCCGCACTCACTGCTGACCCACTGAGCCGCCGCACTCACTGCTGACCACTGAGCCGCCGCACTCACTGCTGACCACTGAGCCACCGTATACTCTGCTACCCACTGAGCCGCCTGTATACACACAATTAATTTCACCGCACTCCCTAACTATTACTAAATAAACTATATATAGATTCTAGACTACCCGATTCTTTAGAATCGGGCTCACAGCTAGTATACCATAATTTCCCTCTGTGTGCACATATAATGAGTAAAAATTGAAATGTCCGATTTTTGGTAACTGTATGCACATATAGATACCATCATATGTATGATAACCCAGATATTTAGGGCTATCATAGGGTAAGCCACCGAGGATTGCGGGCACCTGAAACTTTAAGGTGTTGTTACCTCCACTGATAGGCAGGGTTGCAGATATAGGGATAAAAAGAGATACTCACACTATGTGTGCTCTCCTTCAGTGAATTGTATATATACTGTCTCACCTTTTTATACCCTGCTGGCTAGACCAGTCATTTTTTTAAACGAGAATTAATAAAGAAATTCTTTTAAAATTATTCTCTAAGTGGTAGCCCATACGTCTTTAAAACAATAATTTTTAAGTCCAAGTTTAATAGTGAAATAGGGCGATAGTTAATTACATTGTCCACATCTCCTTTATTTTTAAATAGGACTGTAAGGGCAGGTTCTTGCATCTCAGCCGGAATAGCACTTTTATCGGTCAAAGTAGAGTTAATACGTTTTGTGGGAAAGGGAGCAAGGGAATTTTTAAAATTGATGTAAAATTCATTTTGTAGGCCATGTGGTCCTGAGGATTAATTTTTCTTTAACGAGTTAATTGTCCCTAATATCTCCGCTTCAGTAAACAGGGAATTCAAAAAGGCCAGATCAGATTCCGACAGAGATGGAAGCTTAACAGAGTCTAAAAATATGTCTATTTGTGATTGGGAAGGATGGATCAATGATAAGTCATCTTTCAAATTTATAGAGGTTACTATAAAATTTGGCAAAAATATTGGATGTATCTTTAGGATTTTTATGAATCTTTTTGAGCTCGTCTTTTATTTGTAAGATTTTAATTTTGTTTGCAAAAAATTTAGTGGGTTTGTTCATAGAATTATAGAAGTTGCTTTTCATTATACAGATGTATTTGTCATACTCCTATGTTAGGCTGGCTTCACACTTGCGTTTATGTCTGCATGCAGAGGGCATGCAGACGCAAACGCAGGCAAAGAGCAGCCCATAATAATGTGAACGCAGCAGAGAATCTCTGCATGCGTTCACATTACTATGGTGCCCCGGCAGCCAATCAGCTGCCTCTGGGAGCAGCTGGGAGGAGGAGATCAGCGGCAGAGATCTCCTCCTCCCAGCACAGCTGATCTCCTACCGGTGTCAGCGGGGAGATACAGCTGATCTGCCAGCTGTTTAAATCTCGCGCGCTGACACCGGATAGGGTGATATCAGCGTGGGAAATAAGAAACAGCTGATCGCTGCTTCAAATCTACCGCACCGACCTCACCCTATTCGGTGTCAGCGCGGGAGATTTAAACAGCTGTCAGATCAGCTGTATCTCCCAGCTGAAACCGGCGGGAGATCAGCGGCGGCTGTGCATGATCTCCCGGTGGCCGTTGGTGATCACCGGCAGCCACTGGGAGAGATTTCAATGAGATCCGCAGCGTTCTCCTGCGGTGTTATGCAGAGGAAACTGCGGATCCATTGAGATCAATGCATTTTTTGTGCGCTTGCGGGTGCTTGTGGATAGAACAAGCGCCGCGAACGCACAAAAAAATGCTGCATGCTGCGTTTGGAGCGCGGTCGGAGGGCGCATAAACTATGCGCATCCGAACGCAAATGTGGCCAAACACAGCCATACGCAGGCACATGCATTCCCATGTTAAACATAGGAATGCATGTGCGCAAGCGTTTGGCTGCATTTGGTGCGCTGCGCTCCAAACGCAAATGTGAAGGCAGCCTTAGTAAGTTTTTCAATTAGATTCTGAACTTAAGAATTTCTCTATGGGCTTCATCAGTTGGGGTTATTTCCTGTGAGAGTTCAAGGTTTCTAATTTGCTTGATTATTTTCTCTGAGTTTATAATCTTGTCTCGCTTCAGTCTGTAATTAAACTGGATTAATTGGCCTCTAATCACTGCTTTGTGAGCAGTCCACAACGTAGACAGCGAGGTATCCTCATTACTATTTTCCTTGAAGTAGAGATCTATCGATTTTTGAATTGCATCTTTGTATTGTGGGTGGCGAAAGAGAAAAGAGTTCGCCCTCCACATTTTATGTTCAGAGTAGAAATAACCCTGACTAACCTCAAATATTAATGGTGAGTGGTCAGACCATGACCTTGACAGGATTTGGATAGATTTAATATTTTGCAGTGTTTGGATGTCTGTTAAGAGTAAATCGATTCTAGCGAAGGACTTGTGGGCATCAGAGTAGTCAATGAATTCTATCGACGAGGAGTTAATGCAGCGAAAGGCATCATAAAGTTCCTCACTGTTTATCCATGGGTCAATAGAAGTGTTAACATTTCTACTCCTATTTGATGAGTCTAGTGAGGGGTTGGGCATAGCATTGAAATCTCCAAAAATAAGCAACTGACCCTTTCGGAAGTCCTGGACAATTTTTATGAGTCTCTTTATAAAAGTAATTTGGCCTTTGTTTGGGGCATATAAATTTATTAAGATGCAGTATACGTTATCAATTTTACACAAAAGTATTAAGAAGCGACCATCTTCATCTGAGATCGTGTTTATTTCTTCGAATTTTACAGAGTCTTTAACTATGATAGCTACCCTTGATTTTTTTTCTTGTTAGAAGCTAAAAAGATATGTGGGTAATTCTTATTCGTAAATTTAGGTGGGTTTTCTAAAGAGAATTTTGTCTCCTGAAGACCTGCGATATCAATGTCAAGTTTTTTTTAGATCTTTCCAGATCTGAAATCTTTTCTGTGGTGAATTAAGGCCCTTTACGTTGTCTGACATGAATTTTTTAGCCATATTCAATTATTTGCTTTTGGGTGAGTTTATGGGCTATCCAATTACAGGAATTGTAGAAGGGGAACGGACATGGGTAAATACGGTAACTGGGGGAAACAGATCTGCGTTTATCATTCCTTAAGACGTCGAGGTCATGGAGTAACTGGTAACTAGCAATGGTAACCTTTAAACAGTCTAAAACAGATTAAATGAAACAGCGGAAGGGACAATGCCGATGGTGAACTTCCGTGAAAGACTCAAGTTTTAGCCTTTGTGCCTAATCTAGGACCTCCATTTAAATACCAGGAATTTGGATTATGGGGCTTTTATATTAAAGTGTCAGATATGTGTAGATCCCTGAGGGTTTTTAGACCAACTGTAGTATTATCTATCGTGATAGACTTTTGATTATGAGTGAAAGAGACATTAGTGATAGGTCGACCCCATCTATAAGGAATCTGTTTTCTTTGAAGAATATCTGTAATTGGTTTTAGCGATTTGAGTTTAATCATGGTTTCTTTGGAAACATCTTGAAAGACTTTGATATTCTCAAAGGGGGAGGGGAGCGCTCGTTTGGTAAAAGGAAAATTTAACAATTACGTCTCGTGGTACATCGCTCGGGAGGCGAGGTGGTTTTGGAAGGCGGTGTGCTCTCTCCAAAGTGTTGAATGTCTGACAGAGAGGGAAGTGTCATTTTTAGTCAGTTTTTTATGTACGACATGAAGTCTGAACCCTTTACTTTTTCCGGTATACCTCTGAATTTAAGGTTATTTCGGCGGTCCCTACCATCTCTGTCTGTCTGTCTTTGAGAAATTTAATTTCCGATTTCATCTGGTCCTGTTCTTTTTTTGTTATTTTACAGTCATCATGTAAGTCCTGAATTGCTCTTTCGTTTCTGTCACTTCTAGATACTGAGGAAGCTATCGAGTAACACATGTCGTCGAACTGTTCTGTAAGGTCCTCCTTCAAGGACCTCTTAAGGGCAGAAAATAGATTCAAGAAAAAGTCTTTATCCATGGGTTGGTTAATATTAAAGTCTGGTAGTGGGTCAACTTCCGAATTCTCTCTTCTTGAGCGACGTCTCTCTGGACTTTTCAATTTGGTGTCCTCGTCTGTGTCTGTATAGTCTTTTGGGTTAAAGCCTGATTTTGGTTTGGTTGGGGTCTCCCTGTCTTTGCGTTTGTTAAGTGACTGCGAGCCCTCCCAAGTCATCAAATCATCAGAAATATCATCTCGTTTATTTTGCATGTTAACTCTAGTCTCCATCACCTCCTTCTGTTCTGTCTGTGTAGTGCCTTGGTTTGTATGACTTGCTTTCACTGTTTGAGAGTCTTTGTTTGAGAGTAAGTGTGGACAGAAGTAAGTGTGTGACTTGTGATTCAGTGACTTTGGATTAAGGGAGTTTGGAAGGGAGGACTTACTGAATTGCTGGTTGTATTTTATTAATACTTTGCATTTCTTTTTACTTATCATTTCTGTCTGGTGCAATCCCCATTAGGAAATGAGCTCCATAATTGATAATGCCATCCAGTGTACATCTTGCCACATGTATGCAATCCTTGAACAGCCGGTCAAGGGTGCATACTGCTGTGTGAGATGTGAGTATGTTGTGCATTTGGAAGCCCAGATATTGGATCTAAATGAACGACTGACAATGCTGAGATCCATAGACAATATGGAAAAGAGTCTGCTGCTCACTGAACAGCTGCTCAATGGGATAGATGTGGGGGAGGATGGTAGCATGGAGCTGTAGGACAGTGAGGTAGCTAGCTGGGTGACAGTTAGAAGGTGGGGTAGAGGGAAGAGTGCCAGGGAGGCTAGCCCTAATCTGGCACACCCCAATAAATTTGCTAAGTTGGCAGATGAGGGGGGTAGCACTGCTGCAGCAGGGCATGTCCTCTGAAAGCCATAGGAGTGTCTGCTCCAGTAAGGGGGAAAATAGGAGAGAAGGGCAGGCCAGACAGGTGCTGGTAGTGGGGGACTCAATTATTAGGGGAACAGATAGGGCAATCTGTCACAAGGACAGGGATCGTCGAACAGTGTGCTGCCTACCTGGCACTCGAGTCCGGCACATCGCTGATCGGTTTGACAGATTACTAGGAGGGGCTGGTGAGGACCCAGCGGTCATGGTGCACATTGACACAAATGACAGAGTTAGAGGTAGGTGGAAGATCCTTAAAGATGATTTCAGGGAATTAGGCTTCAAGCTTAAGGCAAGGACCTTCAAGGTAGTATTCTCTGAAATACTGCCTGTACCATGTGCCACACCAGAGAGGCAACGGGAGATTAGGGAGATAAATAAGTGGCTCAGGAATTGGTGTAGGAAGGAGAGTTTGGGTTCCTAGAGAACTGGGCCGACTTCTCTGTTGGCTACAGGTTCTATGCTAGGGACAGGCTGTACCTCAATAGGGAGGGTGCAGCTGTGCTGGGGGAGAAAATGGCTAGAAGGTTGGAGGAGTGTTTAAACTAGGGATTGGGGGGGAGGGTATTCATTGTACAGGAGGGGAAGATAGTGTAAATAGTAACCTGGGCACAAGTAATAAAATTGGGGGTGGCATGGGGAGTGGGGTTAGAACAGTCAATATAGTAGGAAGGAATAGAGATAAAGAGAGATGCATAAAGTGCATGTACACTAATGCCAGAAGCCTCACCAACAAAATGGAGGAATTAGAATTGATTTTGTTGGAAAATAATTATGACATGGTGGGGATATTGGAGACATGGCTGGATGAGAGCCATAAAGAAAAAGTTGCGCCACACTGTATAATTCAAGTGGAAAGTTAGGTGACAATGTCCCTTGCTCACCTGATCCTGTTGTGCCGACCGCACAACAGGTTGCAGAGCTGTGGACACGTCCGCTGGTGTTCACGCTGGCTCAGTAATCAATGTGGTTCACGTGATCCGCCGGTGTCCGGTGCACGTGACCGCTATGGGAGGGTGTTGGTGTCAGGTCTGCGAGGTCCTGGGTCCCGAGCTGCAGTATATCACGCTTCCCACAGGGAAGAAGATGTATGGCAGAAAACAGAGAGTGATAATGAACCAGCGCTCAGGGAAACCCGGACACTGCTATAGCATAAATTACCTTTAGGTTTTATTATATCGATATGGGAATCCAGTCTCCACAACGCGTTTCAACGCAAAAGGCGTCTTTATCAAGTGATATCACTTGATAAAGACGCCTTTTGCGTTGAAACGCGTTGTGGAGACTGGATTCCCATATCGATATAATAAAACCTAAAGGTAATTTATGCTATAGCAGTGTCCGGGTTTCCCTGAGCGCTGGTTCATTATCACTCTCTGTTTTCTGCCATGGATGAGAGCCATGACTGGGCTGTTAATTTACAGGGCTATAGTCTGTTAAGAAATGACGGTACAAATAAGCGAGGGGGAGGTGTATATTTATACGTAAAATCATCCTTAAAACCCATCCTACGTGATAATATAGGTGAATCTAATGGAAATGTAGAGTCTCTATGGGTGGAGATAAGGGGAGGGGGAATAAATAATAAATTACTGAGAGGGGTTTGTTATAAGTCCCCAACAATAATGGAAGTGGAGGAGAATATCCTCATAAAGCAAATAGATGAAGCAGGGAGAAGTCATTATTATGGGGGACTTCAACTACCCTAAAATACATTGGGGAACAGAAACCTGCAGTTCTAGCAAAGGTAATAGGTTTTTGACAACTATGAGAGACAATTACCTTTCACAACTGGTTCAGGATCCAACAAGAAGGGGGGCACTGCTGGACCTAATATTAACCAACAGGCCAGACCGCATATCAAATATACGGGTTGGAGGTCACTTGGGTAATAGTGATCACAAAATAATAAGTTTTCAAATATCCTTTAATAAGATGTGTAGTAGAGGGGCTACAAGGACACTAAACTTCAGGAAAGCAAATTTCCAACGGTTGAGAGATGATCTTAGTGCAATAAACTGGGACGATGTCCTGAGACTTAAATGTACACAAAGCAAATGGGAGACGTTTATTAGCATCCTGAATAGGGTCTGTGCACAATATATACCCTATGGGAATAAGCATGCTAGAAATAGGAGGAAACCACTATGGCTAAATAAGGCTGTAAGGAGCGCAATAAGTGACAAAAAGAAAGCATTTAGGGAATTAAAGCAAGTAGGTAGTGATGAGGCATTAAATAAATACAGAAAATTAAATAACATTTGTAAAAAGCAAATCAAGGCAGCAAAGATTGAGACAGAGAGACTCATTGCCAGAGAAAGTAAAAATAATCCCAAAATATTTTTTAACTACATAAATAGCAAGAAACTAAAAAATGATTGTGTTGGCCCCTTTAAAAATAGTCTGGGTGAAATGGTGGATGAGGATGAGGAAAAAGCTAATATGCTAAATGACTTTTTTTCAACAGTATTTACACAAGAAAATCCTATGACAGACAATATGATCAGTGATAACAAAAACTCTTAATTAAATGTCACCTGCTTAACCCAGCAGGAAGTACGGCATCGTCTAAACATCACTAAAATTGACAAATCCCTGGGCCCAGATGATATACACCCCAGAGTGCTGCAGGAATTAAGTACTGTCATAGATAGACCATGATTTTTAATATTTAGAGATTCCATAATATCAGGGTCTGTACCACAGGACTGGCATATAGCAAATGTGGTGCCAATATTCAAAAAGGGGACAAAAAACTGAACTTGGAAATTATAGACCAGTAAGCTTAATGTCTACTGTGGGTAAAATCCTAGAGGGTTTTCTAAATGATGCTATACTGGAGTATCTGAACAAAAATAACCTCATGACCCATTATCAACATGGTTTTACGAGGGACCGTTCCTGTCAAACTAATCTGATAAGCTTCTATGAAGAAGTAAGTTCTGGACTGGACCAAAGAAATGCAGTGGATGTGGTGTATATGGACTTTTCAAAAGCTTTTGATACGGTGCCACACAAAAGGTTGATACATAAAATGAGAGCAATGGGGATAGGGGAAAATATGTGTAAGTGGGTTAAAAACTGGCTTAGCGATAGGAAACAAAGGGTGGTCATTAATAGAACACACTCAGAATGGGTCACAGTTAACAGTGGGGTACCACAAGGGTCAGTGTTGGGCCCGCTTCTTTTTAATATATTTATTAATGACCTTGTAGGGGGCATACAGAGTAGAATCTCAATATTTGCAGATGACACTAAACTCTGCAGGGTAATCAATACAGAGAAGGACAATTTTATATTACAGGAGGATTTATGTAAACTAGAAGCTTGGGCTGATAAATGGCAAATGAGCTTTAATGGGGATAAATGTAAGGTCATGCACTTGAGCAGAGGAAACACAAGGTATAATATTGTACTTAATTGTAAAACCTGGGTAAAACTATCACTGATAAAAACCTGGGTGTATGGGTAGATGACAAACTCACATTTAGTGGCCAGTGTCAGGCAGCTGCTGCAAAGGCAAATAAAATAATGCGATGCATTAAAAGAGGCATAGATGCTCATGAGGAGAACATAATTCTACCTCTATACAAGTCACTAATGCGACCACACTTAGAATACTGTGTACAATTCTGGTCTCTGGTGTATAAGAAAGACATAGCTGAACTAGAACGGGTCCAGAGAAGAGCGACCAAGGTTATTAGAGGACTGAGGGGTCTGCAATACCAAGACAAGTTATTAAACTTGGGGTTATTTAGCTTGGAAAAATGAAGGCTTAGAGGTGATCTTATAATAATGTATAAATATATGAGGGACAGTACAGAGACCTTTCTAATGATCTCTTTACTCTTAGGCCTGAGACGGGGACAAGGGGGCATCCTCTACGTCTGGAGGAAATGCGATGCATTAAAAGAGGCATAGATGCTCATGAGGAGAACATAATTTTTTTTTAAATCAGATATATTTTATTAAACCATTATGTGATTTACAAATATTACAGCCATAGCATAATTCCAATGAAAAGATGATTATTGTTTTTAAAAGAGAACACCCTACCCTAAAACAAGAACATACCCTCCCCCTCCCCAACACCTCCATCCCTCCCCCCACCCTCCTTGAACAGTTTTCATATACTGTCTACATTTGTATCAGATGAGAGGAAAAAGAAGAAACTGTCATTTTCCAATAGGCATGTACACAACACTTCGAGTTGTCAAAACTGTTGTCAGGTCCACCTTCTCCATTGTATTGCAAGTGAAAGAGAAGAAATTAAAAAGAACAGCATTATTATTATACCATATCACTCTATCTCCTCCATGGCTCCCATATTTTTTCAAACATCAATGCTGCACTCCTTCTATTATATATGTCTTCCTCCATACGCACCACGTAATCCACCTGTTTAATATACTCGGCTCCTCCCCGGGGCTCAGTCCTGATCCAATACCTTGCTATTAACTTCCTGGACAGATATAATAACCTTGCAATTGCAATCCTTTGGCAGCTTGTCACTTTTATCTCCTCAACGTACCCCAATACGCACACCAAAGGCACCCTCGCAACCTCACACACATATTGTCTTTCAATCTCTGTGATGACATTCGTCCAAAACGTTTGCAGCATAAGGCAGTCCCACATCATGTGTACAATCCCCGCCTGTCCCTGCCTACATCTCGAACATTCAGAGGTGTCTCTAACCCCTATTTTAAATAGAAATTCAGGAGTCCTATAGGCTCTGTGAACAAGATATAGCTGCAACAATCTTCCCGGTTCGCTCAATGAAAGCTTTGGACCATACTCCAGAATACTGTCCCAAAGCTCATTTTCCATTTCTCCAACTTCCAACTCCCTTTTGGTTCTCGCCGTGATCGGGTGTCGCAGCAACATCGCGTGCAGCAGATCTCCCTAAAGTGTTGATATTACTCCTTTAGTTCCACCCTCCATACAAACATAATCCAGAACAATATCTTTCTGTATAGAGAGACTACCCATTTTCATTTGTTGCTTGTATGCATGTAGTACCCTAAGGTATAGAAACCCATCTGTTGCCGGTATCTGAAACTCATCCTTCAAAGAAGCAAATGATTTCAGCTTTCCATTTGTCGTGAGCTGCGACAAATGTTTTATACCTCTACTCTCCCATCTTTTTTGGTCACCCAATTTATAGAGTTCACCCAGTTTTTCATTTTTCCACACCGGCGTGTATATCGTAACTCCCGTGATCCCTCTAAGCTTTTTATCAGATTACTTGGGAAAGGTGTTTTGCGATCCGCGCTGCCAGACTGACTCGCATCAAAGAAGACACTTGTAGATGAAGTGTTAATCAAATCCTTCTTTTATTCACCGACGCGTTTCGGTGCCCACCTGGCACCTTCTTCAGGGATGAACCCTGATGAAGGTGCCAGGTGCAATAATAAATGTGGTATATAGAAATGAGCGCTAGGGATAATGGAACAAGCCGAACGCTTTTGTAGACATTACCTATTAGTTTATTACGATAAACACAGTACAGGTCCTTCTCCCACAACGCGTTTCGACGCTACATGCGTCTTCCTCAAGTGGATACTGGACCTCTATCAGACTTCCCTTATATCCTATCTCTGTACTAATCATTGTACATGGGGGTGTGTTTTTTTTTTTTTTTCTCTTCCTACTCCTTCTCCTTCCACTCTCTTACCACACCCCTGTTGACCTAATCTTCTGTGTATACCTGAATAACCTTACCTGCCATACAATCTATATTATTAAATATCTATAGTTCATGCTTAAAATCCATTAAAATACATCAAAGATACATTATAATAACTTTAAAATTACATTAAAAATATATTAAACCAAATATTAAAATAATAAAATCACATTCATCATATAAAAACACATTCATCATATAAAATTACCCCTTAATTCAAGTGTTCTCTACCTCATATAGTTAATTCTTATTTATTAAGGTGATATATGAGGTAGAGAACATAAAAATTAAATAATAAATAAAAATTAACTATATGAGGTAGAGAACACTTGAATTAAGGGGTAATTTTATATGATGAATGTGTTTTTATATGATGAATGTGATTTTATTATTTTAATATTTGGTTTAATATATTTTTAATGTAATTTTAAAGTTATTATAATGTATCTTTGATGTATTTTAATGGATTTTAAGCATGAACTATAGATATTTAATAATATAGATTGTATGGCAGGTAAGGTTATTCAGGTATACACAGAAGATTAGGTCAACAGGGGTGTGGTAAGAGAGTGGAAGGAGAAGGAGTAGGAAGGAAAAAAAAAAAAAAAAAAAAAAAAAAACACACCCCATGTACAATGATTAGTACAGAGATAGGATATAAGGGAAGTCTGATAGAGGTCCAGTATCCACTTGAGGAAGACGCATGTAGCGTCGAAACGCGTTGTGGGAGAAGGACCTGTACTGTGTTTATCGTAATAAACTAATAGGTAATGTCTACAAAAGCGTTCTGCTTGTTCCATTATCCCTAGCGCTCATTTCTATATACCACATTTATTATTGCATTACGTTCCTTTCTCCCTTCGGGGAGAGTGGTACGAGCAGCTCTGGGAGAGGACCTTGCTGAAGAAAACAGAAACCTGGCCCCTGCACGTGCACGGGACGGTGCACGTGTGAGAGAAGGAGCACAGACCTGGGTGCAAAGGGAAGACAGGCAATAGATGAAGACAGGGATCCTGTATAAAAAAATCTCACCTACTTGCGGTTAATCTAGTTGTGCAGAGGGCACAACCAACTTAGGTGAGTGAAACGTACAGTGTAACGGGAATTTATACCCCTAAATTTGCAGTGTGGCGCAACCATCTATTTTGATTTTTTTGCATGAAGGTGCCAGGTGGGCACCGAAACGCGTCGGTGAATAAAAGAAGGATTTGATTAACACTTCATCTACAAGTGTCTTCTTTGATGCGAGTCAGTCTGGCAGCGCGGATCGCAAAACACCTTTCCCAAGTAATCTGATGCTTCTCCACGTCTGAGTGGTCGGTGAAGGTCCAGCAGCAGCCATCAGGATATAATTCCTAACACGTCTTCAAACCAGTTGTGGGTGACACAACTGGATCAGGTGAGTGAACCCCTGTTGCTCACTGAGTTTCCAATTTAGTGTCTAGTGATAAGGGCACTATTGCGCCTCTTGTTCCCCCAACCCCCCCTTTTTGTATTTCTCTAAGCTTTTTAATCCTAGACCATGTTTTTTGTAGTAGACACAGAGTGGGGAACCGCCCGCCTGCTCTACCAATGTCTCCTGCCTCCAAACTGATTACTAAAGGGCCTCTTCCGATAAAATACTCCAACAGCTTTTGACTGGAATTCCGCCCACCTTCTGACGCCCATCCCCTCATGTGCTGTCCTTGAGCCGCCAAAAAATATAACCACGGATTCGGCAGCGCCAGGCCACCCTCCTCTTTCGGTCTCTGCAAGGTTTCTCATTTTAATCTGGGTTGTCCGCCCCCCATTCCAGATCTCGGAATAATGAGTTCAGTCTTTGAAATAACCCTCAATGAATCCATACTGGTGAGTTGTGAAGCACATAGAGGAGTTTCGGCATCAGGATCATTTTGGTTAGGTTTGTTCTACCCACCACCGAGAGAGGCAATTTACGCCAGGCCTGTGCTTTGTCCTTCAATTTAGCTAACCACGGCATTATATTCCTCTCAAGATAATCCGTAATTGATCGAGATATCTGAATTCCCAGGTACTTAAATTGTTTAACTATTTTCAGTTTGGCACAACCAATTTTCCCCCGTTCCTCCCATTCCTCCATATCCACCATCATGAGATTCGATTTGTCCCAATTTATCTTTAATCCAGACATCTGTCAAAACCTTTCCACTACCTCTACTGCTGCACACCTTAAAGATTCAGTAGGATCTTGTAAAAACAATAAGACGTCGTCAGCGTACAAGGCTATCTTCTCCTCTACAGGTCTGTACACAAATCCTTTCACCCCAGCCTCATCTCGTATATAAGCTGCAAGTGGCTCTATCGCCAATGCGAACAGTAATGGGGAAAGGGGGCATCCTTGTCTGGTCCCCCTAGTAAGCGAGAACCTGTCAGAGCGCCCACCATTCACTCGTATGCGTGCCACAGGAGAAGAATACAGCAATTTAACCCATGAAATAAAGCTCTGCCCAAAACCCAACTTGTCCAGTACCAGCCACAGATAGTCCCACTCCACGCTGTTGAATGCCTTATGGGCGTCCAGGGATACCACTGCTCTGCCACCTGCATTATCTGTCGGGAGCTGAAGATTCAAAAATAGTCGCCTTAGATTAAGAGCAGTAGACTTTTGGGGCATAAACCCTGACTGGTCAGGATGTATCACATCGGATATAACCCCAGTCAGTCTGCGCGCCAACACCTTGGCCAATAACTTAGCATCCACAGACAGCAGTGAAATGGGCCTATAAGACTCTGCCTTCCTGGTATCTTTGTCTGCTTTAGGTAAAACCACAATCGTGACCTCCCTCATGGATTCCGGTAAACATCCCCCCACCAACGCTTCCTGAAAAACGACACATAATCTTGGTAGCAAAACATCTTTAAGCTGCTTATATACTTCCGTGGGTAGCCCGTCTGCTCCCGGGCCTTATCATTCGCCATTGAAGCAAGTGCCTCCTCTAATTCGTTCAACTGACACTGGTAGTCCTAGTCTTTCTCCCTCATCCTCCTTGAGGCGCTGAGTGTTCACACCATTGAGATACCTCCGTATCTCTTCCCGTGAGACAGGTAGCTGTGAGGAATATAACTTCCCATAAAACTCACGAAATACTTTAAGGATGCCATCATTGTCATCTACCACCACCCCTTCGGTATTATACAACCCATATACATGCGCTGAGTCTCTCTGAGCTGCCGCCACTACTGATGCCCCACCTTTTCCCCTTCTTCAAAAAACCTAACCTTTTGAAATTCCTGCCTTCTCTTTGGTGTTTGAGCGTAAACCCTATCCACCAACTCCTGACTCTCTTTTAAACGTTGTTGCATCTCTGGCGAGGGTCGTTCCACTGCAGCTGCCTCTGCTCTCCCCAGTGCTTCGATCAACTCTTGTTCTTCCCTTTTCGTCTCCGACTTACACCTGGAAATATCCCTAATGAATATTCCCCTGAGAAAAGCCTACATGGCATCCCAAATCACACCAGACTCTGCACTGCCCTCATTGTCTTGAAAGAATTGTTCCACCTCCTTCCCAATTTTTACCATATTTAACGATTTCAGCCAGGACGGGTGAATCTTCCACTCCCCCTGTGCCCCAGATGGTGTCGCATCCTGGGAGCCGGTGACAGGTGATGTATCCTCCGCGAGGAGTTTTTTTGTTTTTTTTTAACACACAGGGAAGAGAACAGGGGACAGGATAGGGATTAGATCAGGATAGAGGAGACAGAATAGAATAGCAGAGGGAAGAAGATGGAGGAGGCAGGAGCAGGGAGAGACAGGGAGAGGCAGGGATCACGGAGCCGACATCGGATCCGAGGTAAACTCGGATCTGATGTCCATAGGCTCCCATTTTGTGGGCACTCGGATCAGCACTGATCCGATACTGTTCGATTTGAGTCATGGACACAAAATCGTAGAAGGCTGCGATTTTGTGCCTGTGATTAAATCGTATTGGATCAGATGGTGCCAAAATTGGATGCCAATAGTGGCACATCCGATCCGATTCCCATAGAGGGACATGGGATCCGATTTCAGATCCGATTGTATCCATTTTGAAACGGATACAATCGGATGACCGGAAATCGTAATGTGAAAGCAGCCTTAGGAGCCTTTCACATTTGCGTTTTTTTTCCTGATTTGGAAGACAAAGCCATCGAACTAGAACTAGTGACCCAGAATGTGGGATGACTTACTGCAGAGCCCGTGACGGCCAGACCAAAACCTGTAGCCGAGAGAGTGGAGAGAACCGAAGGGCCCGAGAGATACACTGAGGGGGGGTGATGCAGAGGAACTGACCCCACTGCAGTAAGAGCCCGAGCCGGTGAATGTTGTGTGGACCCGGTCCACAACTGGTCTGCAAAGAACTGTGTGTTAAGGCACAAGGAAAAGTAAAGTACCCGGTAAACTCAAGGTCTGTGTCTGAGACTTATTGGTACAGAGACTGCAGCGGCTCACCTGCGGAGCCGCACACTTGTGTTCTACACCTATCCTACATTTGCCCTGGGGAACCAAACCCTACCCATGGAGGGCTCACCATCCCGGCTGCCCCCTTCGCTATCATCCCCAGCGGTCTGACCGGCAGCGGTAGCCCATATTGGCTACGACCCACAGGTGATGTCACAAATATTCTCATAAACTTTATTTCTTTTTCTCCTGCATCTTTTTGCATTATCATACCTGGGACCACGGAGCCGGGCCATGTCACCGAGGCACCCTAGAGAAAGCACGGTCCGGCCCCAAGTACCCCAGTACCTAGAGGGTGTGACTACTTTGGCATCACAAACAGGATTACCAGCCTGATAAAATCGGTCCTTGTGTGCCATAGGGCACCTTTACACGCCACAACCGCAGCGAGAAATCTGACTGGCGATATGTCGCCCCGGTACCATTGCCGTCAAATTGCCTCCCAGTTGCAGAGTGCAATTGGGGAATTTGGCGGCTATAAAATAATTGTCGCCTGGTTCCAATTTCACAGCACTGCTCCAAAATCAGAGGCAATCATGAAGGCGACATTCCCGGCTTTTGGCGTGTTAACGTGTGGTAGTGACGGAATCTGCGCCGCCTATTGATTTCCTGTAGGCTGCCACAGCTTGCTGGAGACCACACCCCATCAGCGATGATTGGTGGTGGCTACTGTGTTTCCATTGGCTGTCCCTTCACAGGGTGCCATATTTGAAGAGCTGTTCACTTCAGCACCACACTCATCTTCCCCTACACAACCATACACTACATCAGTCCAATTACGAGCGCATTCAATAACGCAAGCTATGCTGAGCGCTTGTATTTTACGTTTTACTGTGTCCACCATACTGCCACACATGACAGTGCAGATGTTGGCCTACACATCGCACATGGGCAAGACACTGCAATCGTTTGTGAATTTGGTGACGCTGATGGCTATATTACTCTACTTCCGCTCTGCGAACGGCTACCTTGTTAGCGTCCTCAATGTTGTTTGGCGGCGCCAGTGTGCGTGATGATGTCATGACGTTTGTTTTGGTTACTCCTTGCCTGCCAGGTGCCTGCCCCTTCCCTGCACATAGGAGAACAGTCATGGTCGCCGCACAGCGCGCTGTCACATGGGGTCTGGCAGAGCTAATGTTCCTCATAGACTTATGTGACCGCCAGGATTACTGGTGTGAGCTGCGTCACCGGCACCCACGGCTGCGCAAGCGCAGCATGCTGAGGCGGATACAGTAGGCCCTGCTCCACAAACTGTGGGTGGAGAGGACCTGCAAGCAAATCCAGAAGAAGATCGCAGACCTCAAGCACAAGTCACCAGGGTGCATTGTGGATCTTTGTGCCAGGATTGGCTTTGCCACCGACACACCCGGAGCCACATGCAGCTGGTGCGTGAGCTGGAGCATCATAGTCCGCATGATTCCAGGAACTACCTCCGTATGTCCAAGAATTCTTTCACATTCCTGTTGGAACGCATAAGGCCATTGATAGCCCGTGAGGACACTGTGATGCGTCGAGCTGTGCCACCTGAGGAGCATTTGGCTGTAACTTTGCGGTTCCTGGCTACAGGTCGGTCAAGGACCGACCTACAATATACTTCGAGTGTATCACTGTCCCTGCTGAGCCGCATGATCCCCGAGATGTGTGAGGCCATCTGGAGTAGTCTGCTGCCATCCTATATGCAGTTTCCTACAACACCCGCTGAATGGATGGATGTTGCCAGAGTTTTTGAGGACTGCTGGCAATTTCCAAATTGCGGCGGTGCATTGGATGGTAAGCACATGAGAATCAACAAACCCCCAAACTCTGGGTCTTTGTATTACAATTACAAAGGATATTGTAGTGTGGTCCTCATGGCCCTGGTGGATGCAAACGTTGGAATGAACGGGCGTATCTCAGATGGGGGTGTGTCCGCACACTGCTCCTTGGCCCAAGACCTAAGGGCAGGTGGGCTAAACCTGCACTCAAATGATGAGACAACCCATCATCTAAACTTTGCTTTTGTGGGGGATGAAGCCTTCCCACTTCAGGCACACCTACTACGGCCAAATCCCCAGAGGACCCTTACTTCTGTTCAGCGCATTTTCAATTACCAGCTATCCCAGGCCCGCCGTGTGGTTGAAAATGCATTCAGCATCATGACCAATACATTCCGGGTTTTTCATACACGTCTGCATATGAAACTGGAATCTATGGGTGTGGTAGTGCTGGCCTGCTGTGTGCTGCATAACTTCCTGCATTATAGGGATCGGTCATCATCAGTGGCACACCCAGAAATTTCCCAAGGTAGGGGTCCAAGAAACACACACCGGCCCTGAAAGGGGGGTGTCACCCCCCAGCGGGGTTCCGAGGGGCAAAGCCCCCGGTGGGGGGGTTTGGGGGAGCGAAGCCCCCATAAAAGCCAAGCGATTTTGTAAATTTGAATACCTAATTAATGCTTAATACTGCACGAAAACGGTCTTATTTGTTGTGCCTCTATGGTAGGAATTACATTGCGTAGTAATACATTTTTTTCTAAAACACTAGTTACCGTATATACTCGTGTATAAGCCGAGTTTTTCAGCACAAAAATTGTGCTGAAAAGTGCCCCCTTTGGCTTATACACGAGTCACTATACGGCTGAGTGTGTGGGGCCGGTGTCCGGGGGCTGGAGGAGGTGGGGGAGGCTGTATAGTGAGCGGCCGGTCATGTGTGGCCGCTCATTAGTGCAATGCAATATGCACTGCATCCCCCTGTCCATCAGCAGCAGGGGGAGCCGTGCATATTACATTGCACTGTCAGCGCTCCTCCGCCCCCCTGTGGTAGTATACAGCAGTGCCCCCCCCTGTGGTATATACAGCCCCCCCCCCCGTTGCTGCCGCACACCTGTAAAAAGAAGATCTTTCATACTTATCTTCCTGCTGTCACCGCGCGCATCCTCCGCTCTCCTTCTTGCTTGCACCCGGCGTCCATCCACGTGACCGCGCACAAACGGTACTTGCAGAAAAAAAGGTCTGAATTTGAAAGCAGCCTTATGGCAAGTGACATATACTTTTTTAGTCCAAAATTAAGAATTGCTCTTTTGTTGCCTCTATCTTTATCTTTTTTTTGTGACCCGGGCAGGTAAATACTCTTGTTGTCTTTGATTTGTTATATTTAGATTTTTTTGGAGGAGTATGAATTCTTTTTTCTGCGACTCTGCTTTTAATTTTAGTTTAGGGACTCACGTGGAAGAAAATAGAGGTGAAAAATAGGAGCTCAGAAATAGTTCAAAAAACGTTAAACACCACGATGAGCGTTCAGTTGCAAACAAATAATCAAAAACCTGAAATTGTTAGACAGCTTATGCTGTACACTCTGTAGATTAAAATACGCAAAAGACGCAGAAGCAGTAAGAACAACATTGAGACAGTCAGTCACAGAACTTACCTGGTGCCGGCGGCCCCTTCAGTAATAGGGCTCCCCCGGGCTGCGGCGGGGCCTTGTGTAATGTGGCTTACCCGGCGGGCGGCGGGCGTGGAGGCTGTAAAGAGAGTGCGGCGGTGGTGGAGGCAGCAGCGTGCGGGGTTGTGCAGTGACGGGAGCATGCAGGGAGCCGCCGGCAGGCAACGGCATGGGTGTCGCAATATGGCGGCACTTCCGGGGTAGGCGGCATAATCTGCAGTTTAGCGCAGGCGCCCTTGCTCCATAGCGGCACAGTGGCCGGAAGCTCTAAACTGCCGATTATGTATAGAGACTAGTAGAAAGGCCCGATGCAATTGCATCGGCAGCGCGGTGAAATGAATTGTGTGTATACAGGCGGGTCAGTGGGTATCAGAGTATAGAGGCGGCTGTGGGTAGCAGAGCATAGAGGCGGCTCTGTGGGTAGCAGAGTATACAGGTGGCTCTGTGGGTAGCAGAGTATACAGGTGGCTCTGTGGGTAGCAGAGTATACAGGCGGCTCTGTGGGTAGCAGAGTATAGAGGCGGCTCTGTGGGTAGCAGAGTATAGAGGCGGCTCTGTGGGTAGCAGAGTATAGAGGCAGCTCTGTGGGTAGCAGAGTATAGAGGCGGCTTTGTGGGTAGCAGAGAATAGAGGCGGCTCTGTGGGTAGCAGAGTATAGAGGCGGCTCTGTGGGTAGCAGAGTATACATGCGGCTCTGTGGGTAGCCGAGTATAGAGGCGGCTCTGTGGGTAGCCTAGTATAGAGGCGGCTCTGTGGGTAGCAGAGAATAGAGGCGGGTCTGTAGGTAGCAGAATATAGAGGCGGCTCTGTGGGTAGCCGAGTATAGAGGCGGCTCTGTGGGTAGCCGAGTATAGAGGCGGCTCTGTGGGTAGCCGAGTATAGAGGCGGCTCTGTGGGTAGCCGAGTATAGAGGCGGCTCTGTGGGTAGGAGAGTATACAGGCGGCTCTGTGGGTAGCAGAGTATACAGGCGGCTCTGTGGGTAGCAGAGTATAGAGGCAGCTCTGTGGGTAGCAGAGAATAGAGGCGGGTCTGTGGGTAGCAGAGTATAGGGGCGGCTCTGTGGGTAGCCGAGTATAGAGGCGGCTCTCTGGGTAGCAGAGCATAGAGGCGGCTCTGTGGGTAGCAGAGCATAGAGGCGGCTCTGTGGGTAGCAGAGCATAGAGGCGGCTCTGTGGGTAGCAGAGCATAGAGGCAGCTCTGTGGGTAGCCGAGCATAGAGGCGGCTCTGTGGGTAGCCGAGCATAGAGGCGGCTCTGTGGGTAGCCGAGTATAGAGGCGGCTCTGTGGGTAGCCGAGTATAGAGGCGGCTCTGTGGGTAGCCGAGTATAGAGGCGGCTCTGTGGGTAGCCGAGTATAGAGGCGGCTCTGTGGGTAGCCGAGTATAGAGGCGGCTCTGTGGGTAGCCGAGTATAGAGGCGGCTCTGTGGGTAGCCGAGCATAGAGGCGGCTCTGTGGGTAGCCGAGCATAGAGGCGGCTCTGTGGGTAGCCGAGCATAGAGGCGGCTCTGTGGGTAGCCGAGCATAGAGGCGGCTCTGTGGGTAGCAGAGCATAGAGGCGGCTCTGTGGGTAGCAGAGCAGAGAGGCGGCTCTGTGCGTAGCAGAGCATAGAGGCGGCTCTGTGGGTAGCAGAGTATAGAGGCGGCTCTGTGGGTAGCAGAGTATAGAGGCGGCTCTGTGGGTAGCAGAGTATAGAGGCGGCTCTGTGGGTAGCAGAGTATAGAGGCGGCTCTGTGGGTAGCAGAGTATAGAGGCGGCTCTGTGGGTAGCAGAGTATAGAGGCGGCTCTGTGGGTAGCAGAGTATAGAGGCGGCTCTGTGGGTAGCAGAGTATTGAGGCGGCTCTGCGGTGGAGGGGTGAGGAGAGAAGGGGCTCTGTGTGGTGGAGGGGTGAGGAGCTAAGCGGCTCTGTGTGCTGGAGGGTTGAGGAGATAAGCGTCTGTGTGGTGGAGGGGTGAGGAGATAAGCGGCTCTGTGTGGTGGAGGGGTGAGGAGATAAGCGTCTGTGTGGTGGAGGGGTGAGGAGCTAAGCGGCTCTGTGTGGTGGAGGGGTGAGGAGATATGGGGCTCTGTGGTGGAGGGGTGAGGGGAGAAGCGGCTCAGTGGTGGAGGGGTGAGGAGATAAGCATCTGTGTGGTGGAGTGGTGAGGAGATAAGCGGCTCTGTGTGGTGGAGGGGTGAGGAGAGAAGGGGCTCTATGTGGTGGAGGGGTGAGGAGCTAAGCGTCTCTGTGTGCTGGAGAGTTGAGGAGATAAGCGTCTGTGTGGTGGAGGGGTGAGGAGATAAGCGTCTGTGTGGTAGAGGGGTGAGGAGATAAGGGGCTCTGTGGTGGAGGGGTGAGGGGAGAAGCGGCTCAGTGGTGGAGGGGTGAGGAGATAAGCATCTGTGTGGTGGAGTGGTGAGGAGATAAGCGGCTCTGTGTGGTGGAGGGGTGAGGAGAGAAGGGGCTCTGTGTGGTGGAGGGGTGAGGAGCTAAGCGTCTCTGTGTGCTGGAGAGTTGAGGAGATAAGCGTCTGTGTGGTGGAGGGGTGAGGAGATAAGCGGCTCTGTGTGGTGGAGGGGTGAGGAGATAAGCGTCTGTGTGGTGGAGTCGTGAGGAGATAAGCATCTGTGTGGTGGAGGGGTGAGGAGATAAGCGGCTCTGTGTGGTGGAGGGGTGAGGAGATAAGCGTCTGTGTGGTGGAGGGGTGAGGAGATAAGCGGCTCTGTGTGGTGGAGAGGTGAGGAGATAAGCGTCTGTGTGGTGGAGGGGTGAGGAGATAAGCAGCTCTGTGTGGTGGAGGGGCCCGCCGTCTTCCTGCAGGCTCCCGGTGGCTCCCGCAGGCTCCCAATGTCTGCAGAGGTCTTCTACTGTAGTATAGGACCTGCGGTGATGTCAGTCACGTGACCGCAGGTTACCATGGAGTAACCTGGTGTCACGTGACTATGACATCACCACAGGTCCTGTACTGCAGTAGAAGACCTCTGCAGATACCGGGAGCCTGCAGGAAGACGGCGGGAGACGGCAGGGGCTCGGGGGGAGGTGAGCATATTTTTTTTTTTTTTTTTTTTTTTTAACTGTAGTGCGGCTGCGGCTTCTCAGGGCCGTCCAAGGGGGGTGTCCAAACATGTAGGTCATCCCCTTGGGTGCGCCACTGGTCATCATACATGCTGGCAAGTTATGTGGATTCAGTGGACCTCACAACAGGGGAGGTCCGTCCCAGGGATTGGCGTGCTACCGACCATGGTGTGGAGCCACTCCAGCCGCTGAGCCGTGGTCGGACTCAGCAGGATGCCAGGAACAGTAGAGACGCATACTGCTCCTACTTTAATGGCCCCGGGCTAGTGGCCTGGCAGCACCAGCAGGTGTAGGGTGGCTGGTGTTGTGAGGCAGCAACATGATGAGGAGGGTGGAGTCACCAGGGTGGCTGCACCATGAGGATTTGGGTTGGCTTTTTGTGTGTGCACTTCTTTTTAGTTAGTTAGTTAGTTAGTTAGTAGTTAGTTAGTTAGTTAGTGAGGATTTTATGGTTTTTTACTTTGACATGTTTTTGTTTGACAGTATTTCTCATCATGTTGCCTCTGTTTGTGTGATGTCAACACTTCTGGTTTATGTTATTTTGCGTGTGTTGTCATATTATTTTTTTTTGTGCACAAAAATATACACTTAAAAAAAAGGATCAAAACAACAACCTGTGTGTGTCATTACTTTAACATACAGGGCAGTTGCACATAACTTTATGCTGTGCAAAGAGGTATGTGATTCGTAAAATGGCATTGATGGTTCGGTGAAACATTGTGAGTTAATATGCAGTACACAGGGTCAGACCTTTGGCCCACAGTGTATGGCACAATTGTGTGTACATATCCATTATGATGTATTGTGCCCACAGGGTCATGTGTCCACACGCATTGGGCAAGCAATGGTGTTTGTGGGGATGTAGGTACAGTCCATTACACACACAAACATGTGTACACAAACATAGTTCAGTTGTGCCATGGCAGCTGTGCTATGGCATGGACCAATATAGGCACATATGAGCATAGTGTTGTGTGTATGTTCCCACCATCAGCTACAGATGCACACATAGCAAACCATTGTGTAGTGTAAGTCACTGTCCTGCTCAAAACCGCTCCTGTGAGACACTTTCCACGACACGAGCGTGTATTCATTCCAAACTCAGAGACAATGGCGTCACATATTAGCCAGCCTTCCAGCGCAGGCTGGCCAATCATGACGCGATTGTCCAATGAGCGTTTTTGGAGCGCGGTGTAAAACAATTTGGCACATCTATGTTTTCGCCGCGCTGAACATTTACGCCCACATTCCTTTAAGGATTGTGGCGTGTAAAGCGGAGACGGGAGTCCACTGGATGTTTCCCGCTGTTGGTGTGGCGACTTCAGGTCGCCTTAGGTTGAGGGTGAAATTGCGACATGTAAAAGCGCCATCGTCGATCTCAGGCAACCATCAAAAACGTGCACGCGCACGTTAGATTGCCTCCTATCGCCACCAAAAAATGCGGCATGTAAAGGTACCTAAAGAGACTGTTTTCTGGACACTGTTTAACAGGCCGGAGTAATGATGGCCCAAAAAGACTAATGCAATATGCTGGTAACCGGGCATGCCAGAGCCCCTCATCGTGGGCCAGGCCTGCAACGAGCACTAACTAAGGTACACACCCATCCTTTTGTCAGAGAGGGAGACAGGCGGGTCAAGAGACTGTGTAATCTTGGCTGGGGGAGTGGCGGCCGACAACGATGATGGATGGCGACTCCTCTGCAGGGAGGGAAAGAGAAGCTGCACCACAAGGAGTGCGGAGCATGGTAGTTGCTCGGTGTGGTGGCAGAAAGACCTGGCCATGGCAGTAGGCAGAGAAGGATGGAGTGCAATGGAGCAGCTCCTGGTAAAGATGGACAGCCCTGCTCCCATGACCCTAGGTCCAGCACGTCCCGGACTCGCGTTGGAAGCCGTCCCCAACCCGGACCAGGGCCTGGCTGATCCCCTGACCTTAGAACTACCGGCTCAAGAAGTGCACACCGAGCCCATGGTGTGTCACTGGGAGAATTCTGGATGAGCACTGATGGAGTTCCTGGGCGAGATGGTGGAGGGCTGAGATCGGGTTCAGATCCTCAACCGGGAGGAGGACCGGAAAAATTGGATTGCTCGGTGGGAAGCGGCTCAGGAGGAGTAGCAGGCCCAATGACAGGCCAAGGTAGAGAGGACCATCCGGTCCAAAGCAGAGGTCCGGGCCACGGAAGCTAACGGACAGGGACAGCGGCAAGAAGGAGTCGTTGGTGCCTTCTGCCTGAAGTACGGCTATGGCTTTGTTAGAGAAGCTGGACTATCCCGGGAGGTGTTCGTGTCTCAAAGGGACGTTAAGTCACACCTGCCTGTGGGACAGCCTGGTCAAGACTTGCACCCTGGAGATCGAGTGACCTATGTTCGATGTGAAGGAGAGCGAGGTCCCTATGGAATCCGGGTTAAACGGCTACCCCGTGACACCAAGCCAGCAGCCGTAACTAGTAGGAGGCACGAGAGGGTTCTGGCAGCTGCGTCCCTTCCACAGGCCCCGGTAACTGCAACAGTCCAGGCGAAAGCATCAGTTTGCAGCCAAGAAATCCAGACAGCCTTAATGGGATGACTGGAATATTCTGCACCAGCTCTCCATGTGACCTGTGCCTGGCAGCAGGTGCTACCATGGAAGAAGAAGATGGAGTAAGCCCAGGACAGGCTACTAGAACGGTGAGTGTGAGAGACGTTTGATATCACCTTACTGCTGCATTATAAAGAACTAAGAGGTCATAGACTTTGAATGATCCGAACTCTGAATGTATATAGTTGTGTACTCCATGTGCACTGTATTGGTTTTATTACTGCTTTTATAAAGTAATTTATAATGTAAGTAAATTTAAGTATTGCATGGGCATGTTGCACTTGGACTGTGAGCATTTGAGACCGCACCGCTTAAGAACCCACTGGCACAGCCAAAGAATCCGTAAGTGTGAGCCCCTGTCGCTATGATGATTAAAAAGGGTTTTTCTTGTGGTGAGTTCCCGATGACCATCGATTGCCTAATGCGCTGGTCTCTTGAACTATGACTGTTTGAGTTTTTGCACTGTTACAACTTTTCCTATATTTATACCGGTAGGAATGTTTTTGTTAAGCAACGTTTAAGCTACGTACCTCCAGTAAAGGGAAGAAAAATAATCTTGTAACATATTATTGTTTGGGTTAATGCATAAAAATTGAGTTTTGTCACCGGTACCTGGTTCTAAACCGAGGACGTGCCAAGCTTTACTCTGGGAGAGTGTGGCGCCTCTGAGACCAGGAGGCTACAGGGTGAACTGCAGCGGGACAGGTAAGATGGTCAGCTCACAAAAACACCCACACACACACACTCCGACCCTGAGCCCAAGTTGCTTCACGCCAGGCGAGGGGTGGCAGGAGTAGCTACGTGTGGGTGGGAAGAGAGAGAGAATCCGGACAAAGGGGTGGAGGAACAGTAGTAAAACACTGGAACACTAAGTTGGGTGAGTCGTCTGATAGCTTCCCATGAGAGAGGAGTAGACAGAGAGAGAGCTCCTGGATGGTGGAGGAGAAGGGAAAGCATCCTCAATCCGAGACGCCCCACAGCTAAGTTCAGACTGTGACAGACATACAGAACAACGGGGCTCGGCAGCCTGCACCACTAATGGCCGGGCGGGAACGTAAAAAGCTGAGAACCGTGGATAGTAGAAGGAGCCAGGTGAGCCCGACGAACCCTGGTCACTGGTGGCTGGGCCAGAGAAACCAGAAAACCGACTCTGTAGGGGTGGCCATCAACGCTTTATGCCCCTAACCACGAGACACCCGGCGGGGTGCGGGAACTCCAAGTCCCTGAGACCTAATAACTGGAATGGAGTAGGACTAAGCCATCGGACTAGGGCTAGTGACCCAGAGTATGGGATGACTCACTGCAGAGCCCGTGACAGACAGACCGAACCCATAGCCGAGAGAGTGGAAAGAACCACTGCGGGGAGTGATGCATAGGAACCGTCCCCGCTGCAGTAAGAGCCGAGTCAGTGAATGTTGTGTGGACCTGGCCTACAACTGGTGTACAAAGAACTGTGTGTTAAGTGACAAGGAAAAGTAAAGTACCCGGTGAACTCAAGGTCTGTGTCTGAGACTTATTGGTACAGAGACTGCAGCGGCCGTTCTACACTTATCCTACATCTGCCCTGGGGAACCAAGCCCTACCCGTGGAGGGCTCACCATCCCGACTGCTCCCTTCACCATCATCCCCAGCGGTCTCACCGGCAGCGGTAGCCCATATTGGCCACGACCCACGGGTGGCGTCATGAATATTCTCATAAACTTTATTTATTTTTCCCCTTTATCTTTTTACATTAGCGTACCTGGGACCATTGACCCGGGCCACAGAGCCATGGCACCCCAGAGACAGCACGGTCAAGCCCCGAGTACCCCGGTCCCTAGTGGGTGTGACATGTATGTCTCAATGTCTTTTAATTCTACAGATTTACATAGACATAAAGGAGAATCGTAATCATGAAAAGGCACAAGTTAGGCTGGTTTCACACTACTGATTTTTTCAATCCGATGCTGTCCGATAAAAATCGGACAGCATCGGACCGATTTTGGGCCCCATGCAGCCCTATGGGCATCGGACCAAATCGGATGTGCACTAAATGGCATCCGATTTGGTCCGATCCGATTCTGTCTGATTTTTTTATCGGTGCAAAAATCGGAGCATGCTCCGATTTTTGCACCAAATATAAAATCGGACAAAATCGGATCGGACCAAATCGGATGGCATTTAGTGCACATCCGATTTGGTCCGATCAATTTATCATGGAGCAGGGTCCGAGGAAACGTCGGATGTCTCCTCGGACCCGATTTTACTGTACTGAGCATGCTCAGTACAGTAAAAATGCTCCAAACTGGAAGGCAGGGGTTAAAAAAAAAAAAAAAGTTTATGCTCACCTCTCCACGAGCCCCCGCCGTCTCCTGCCGTCTCCCACCGTCTCCCGCAGGCTCCCTGTGTCTGCAGAAGTCTTCTTCATCTGTACAGGACCTGCGGTGATGTTACAGTCACGTGACCGCAGGTTACCATAATATAACCTGCTGTCACGTGACTGTGACATCACCGCAGGTCCTGTACTGCAGTAGAAGACCTCTGCAGACACCGGGAGCCTGCGGGAGCCGGCGGGAGATGGTAGGAGACGGCAGGAGACGGCAGGAGACGGCAGGGGCTCGTGGAGAGGTGAGCATAAACTTTTTTTTTTTCTTTTTTCAGCCCGGAGGCTACGATTTAATGCCGGAAATTCCAGGCATCAGAAGGTAGCCGATGCTGTCTGAATTTATCGGACAGCCTCAGCTCCCTTCAAAATCGTAATGTGAAAGTAGCCTTATACTGTATACTTCGGCCTAATATATATTCTACCTAAAAGAAGTGTGGAATTAGTAGCTATGGAGCAGATTACTCTGTAAATGTGGTAGTTCTGGTGAAATATATGGGCATAATGTAATAACACAGATGTTCACTTATTTTATGGATTGACAAAAAAACGTCATTATTGTTTCACCCATTTTACCATTGTCTGCTTCATTTGATAAATTCATTGCATTTTATCTGCTGTTGATGCTGTTAATTATCAAAAGTGACTAGGAGGAAGATTTTACCATTGTCCTAGTGGTATTAAATAGACGTTGTGTCATAAGATCACCCCTTCTCATAAATGTGGAATTCAATGAGCCATAATTATCTACTCCAGGGAAAAGTAATTGAAACCTATAAATCAGTCTTTTCTGCTTTCTCAATAGATCTCATTAAATCACCATTACACATAATTAACAGTCTCTTCAAATGGTCAAGTAAAAAGTGAAATCCTCTGCAGTTCTTTTTTATTGGTGAAGCATTTTGAGAAAATATGAGAAATACATTTAAAAGAAAGCTGAAGTATACTGCAAATATTTACCCACTATACAAAAAAGTATGACATTAAAGGGAACTTGTCAGCAGGTTTTTAGCCCCAAACTAATATAATCTAAGTAAAGCTCCTCTAATGTTCAAGGGGATCTGTGAGGAGAGAAAAAAAATTGTACTGCCCCTGCCCTACTACATGATGAAGCAGAGCTGGTCCCTACAGTTCTAGGATCTATAGGTTGCTTTTAAATCAATAACATCATATCCGTCCTTCAGCTTTCACCCCTCCCTCAGGGGAGCAAGATATTCATCTTCATGCAGCAGCTGTGACAGGAGGTGTGTTCGAGGAAAGGACCCTGAGGGCTCCAGGATAGCCTTACATTTCTGCCCTTTTACACTTCTGCATGGAGAGGGCATATCATGGGCGTGGCAGGGGGCATGGCCGCCGGACCCATGGTCACACTACAATCCTGTCCCTGATATACCAACCTATGTAATGTAACAGGAGTGTTCACTTTAGGGGTGCTTTAAATAGCAAACATGTCACCAAGCAGATATAAATTCACTCCGTGATCCTTTGCTGTACAATGATATGATGGTGCATAATGTGTGCTGCCATGTATCAGGCTAGGATCAAAGGCAGAGCACTGCATTGGTTTGTTCAGCACTGCAATGGTCTCCTCTCCCCATAGTAACTTGGTATATTCCTGTCCCCTGAAGCTTTCTATGCATTGTCACCATCTACTCAGTCAGAGCAAATCATCCATACATCTGTCCAGCATCTGTTACACATGGTATGAACCCCAAGGTATGTTGGATTGTACACTGGAGCTAGTCTATAAGGGTGCATGCTGTACCTTGTTGCTGCTAGAAGGCTACAGGGGGATTACCGTGCTATGTCCCCCTTAAAAATTGTACAATTATATTATTATGGGAGCCCAGCGCAAACTTATATCCTTTTGCCAATGGTCTATTTTTCTCAAAGTAATTAGTCAATTCACTGTACTTGGTTAACCGTCAACCGGATGTTTATTAAAATGTTATTTCATATTCTAAAGATAAAAATATTATTAAAATAAAAAAATAAAAATTTTACATTGTAGACGTTCTTCTGTACGGTGGAGTCCTCTTCTTTGTATAGATTTCTATGTTTCTCTATGGTATGTTCCTTGGTTTATATTCTTATGTTGGATTTTATTTCATGGTGGATTGAAATTCTTCTATCCTTATGAGGAGTTCTACAAGGATATATTATACTAGCTGTGAGCCCGATGCAAATGCATCGGGATTCTAGAACGTACGTTAATTTGATTATAGTACTTATAGCTGTTAGACTAATGCAAATGCATTGGTTGTCTAGAATATGTTTATTGTTTTTTTAAAGATTTTTAAATAATCCAATTATTCCAATGACATCTTTACAGCAACTACATATATTTGTATTGTTGATATCATATAAGGAAAATTGAATAATTATGTTGTAAGGGTCTTAGAACACAAAGTAGCAATACTTCTTAATGCATCAATCATTAAAATTGATGAATTAACAGTAATAGGTGTATCAGCCAGTTTGTGTCAGCCCACCAATCGCGTCAAGATGCCCTTACGCCTGGTGAGTCCTAATCTAACTAAATCCGAATTGATATAATTTAAATATTTTTTATACCTGAATTTTTCTTAGATTTTTTGAGGATTGTGATGTAAATAATAAAATTTTGTAAATTGATACAGAAGGAGTTACCAGCTACAGACTTGCAGCAATATCCATGCAATAACAAAAAAACTTGTAGTTAACCTACGGTAAATGGAGTTAACGTAGCTTCAGCAGGTGCATAAGATGCATCGACTAACTAACCACAGGTGACTGCAGTTGATGTGGATGACACTGCTGCAACTATGTTGTCTGCACAAACCGCAAGTTAAGTACAAATTACATATATGCAATTATGAAAATTACAGCAAGTATGTTGTTGGTGAGTCCTTCATGATCAATTATTATCATTTAGTATATTCCTCAACAAAGTGAAAAAATCTAAGAAAAATGGTGTGGTAGAATCTAATTAATAATTTATGTTTGTCCCTATCTATCTAAACATGTGGAACACACCTTGCTAATGAGATGTGTGTGAACAGCCATCCCACCTGTCTCTTAGCTGTTCACAAAAACCTCTCCCTGTAAAGAGTGACAATGAAATCTCTCAGCACATATAGTGCTGGAGCTTGAAATAGTGGTTTCTATCACCCACTGTAGAAATGTGGATGATACACATCTCTCATATTATTTTAAATGTGTGTTCACAAAAATATAGTAGAAATCAGTATATAAAAGAATAAAATGTAAAACAGTAAAATTTTTTTTTTTTTTTTTTTTTTTCAAAAGATAAATAAACAGAAGAATAGTCATAGGGAAGAGTTCAGTGCAAAATATTCTTGTAGACAATATTTTTGGTAAAAACTTTGTCACTGTTAGGCAGCAATTTTCCTTGGATTGGAGTGTCCACCACTTTCACTTTTACATTGGATCGTCTTCTCACTCTTGAAAAAGCCACATACAATTGTCCATGTCCAAAAACAGGTTCTGGCAAAAAAATGCCTACTTTCTCAAGTGTTTGTCCTTGGGATTTGTTTATTGTCATGGCAAAAGCTGGCTTCAGAGGAAATTGGCGACGTCTTAACTTAAAAGGCAAGCCGGTTTCTGATGGGCACAAATCAATCCTGGGAATGAAAACCACATTTCCTCCAGCAGACCCAGTAATGACTCTTGCTCGAATCATGTTGGCAAACAAACCGGTGACAATTAAGCGAGTCCCATTGCAAAGACCTTTTCTGCTGTTGAAGTTCCTCAAAAGCATTACAATGGTGCCAATTTTTAATTTCAGATGATGAGATGGCATCCCCGTGGGTGTAAGTGAATTTAAAAATTCAACAGGGTATTGCTCTGGGTCCTCTGTCTCGTCCGGATCAATGGAATCATCACTAATGTATTCTGTATACTCTCCAGCAATGCAATCCATGATCTTAGAGTTGACCTGATCCACATCATCATTTTTGGGGCAAAGAATGGCATGTGATGCTGCTGTATGAATGCTTTCATTGTCATTGACATCAATTACAATGTTTTCACCAAAAATGTCAAATATTAGTGAACCTGTGCAAATCATATCTTCAGGGATTTCTATAACATCATCTCCAAGGTTATAAGAATTGGTCAATTGTCCATTTCCCAGCTGAAGTATCCAATTGCTGTATTCTGGATCAACAGAGCGCATGTTGTCAAGTAGTGGCAATTGAGTGAAATCTGCCATTGTCTGGAATATTTAATGCAGCTCTCTACGATATCAGTTCGTGTTCCATGAGGAATAATAGGAAGACACTGACGAAAGTCTCCTCCCAGAACAATGACTTTCCCTCCAAAGGGTGTTTTATTTTTCTTCGAGATATCTTTGGTCATAACATCCTTTAATAGTTGGTCAATGACATGCAGTGCAATTTGGATAGCATAGTGGATTCATCAATAATGAAAAGTTTAGTACTCTTCAAATGGTGTGCAGCATCAGTATCATTTTTGATTCTTGACACAGACGTTTCATTGATTGGAATAGGTATCCCGTAAAGTGAATGGATGGTTCTTCCTCCTTCCAATAAGTTGGCTGCAATCCCAGTACTGGCAGCAGGTGACACAGTTTCTCCTTCTCCTCTTATTTGACGAATTAACAAATCATACAAATATGTTTTCCCACTGCCACCTGGGCCATCAATGAAAAAGCACTTAGCTTGCTGACTTGTATCCTGTAATGCTTCATTTATGGCATTATAGGCCAGAAGTTGTTGTTGATTTAAAGTTTCTTTCATTTCTTGGGCTCTTCTAAACTCCTCCTCTTTGTCGTATTGTGGTTGTAGTTGTTGTTTTCTTTTGGGGCGTGGTAGATTAAAATCCGTAAAGCTTTTGCCATGAAATTTTAACACATTTTGAACATCTGTCATTGCATAGCCTTCACAATGCTCACAGTCCTCATTGTTAGGGTGATATGCACGGCAGTAGTCTTCAATAAAATCTTTTTTAAATTCTTGCCACAACTCCAATGGATGAGCAGGAGGACCAAAGATACATATGTAAGCAAACATATCCCGAAGCTGTGCAGGCATGTTTAGAACACAGCCATCCAGTAAGGTATTTCGCCAAACACTGTCATCCAAAAGTAATCCAAGGGCTATTGCTGCCTGTTTAAAAGTTGGGTACTCGACTTCATTAACGGTCTTAATGTGCTCAAAACTTGTTGCTCCTTTTACATGTAGTAACAACAACCGTAAATAGTAGCGTTCTTCATCTTTCATACTGACCGTATACATTCTTCCAATGACTGTTGTTCCACGTTTCTGCCTAATTCCCATGCACCAGCTTTCCAGACATAGTGCTCAGGAATTTGGCGGTAGAAGTATTCATGAGCACGTGGGTCATTCTCATTCAGTTCAAAGTAGGCCATAAGAGTTGATTTTTTATGTGTCATGGCAGCAATGTTCTCAACAGAAGCATCTTCATGAAAATAAAGGGGTTGTGACTGTGGCAGATGTACGGCAAGGCGAACAATGCTGTGTGATTGTTTATGCATTGGATAGGCAAAAATTCTCCAAGCTGCCTCCGGTGCACTGACGTATCTTGAGTCCATAAATTGGTGAGGTTCATCATGTTGTATGTTTGTTTGAGAAATTTCCAGATTGGCTTTATCATGCCCCTTGTAAACATATTTGAATAGATACTTGACACTCTGAATGGATGCACAGATTTCCACATTTATATGACACTTATACTTTAATAGTAAGAAAGGGTTATAGGGAACAACCCAAGAATTATCAACCATGTGAGAACGTTGTGTAAATGAAGGTCCTGCATTGCGTTGATAAGTTGGGTAGGCATCGTGTGGTATTACAGTTTTTGGTTGGAAATCTTTTGGGAATCCTTTTTTACACTTTCCAATATCCATACATGGAGAATTGGGGTTCAATTGTCCACAGGGTCCATGAATCATATGTTGCATCACAATTTGATGGAGCACAGGATACTCGGATGGGTCAGGAATTTCTGCCCAAACAGTACGATCGACATCTACCTCAGTGCGTAATTTGGAATTGCTATCCAGAATAACCAAAATGTGAGCATGTGGTAGTCCTCGCTTTTGGAATTCTATTACATGAATCATTGCACAAATCTTGCCAAATAATCCACTGTTTATATCTTTTAATAGGGCTTCTAATTTTATTTTGAAGACACGGGCGACTAAATCCGGTCTGTGTTCCACCCTCTGCCATGGTTCTAAATTATGGATAATCTCGCTCCATTTGGGATTACAGGTCATTGTTATAAAAAGATCTGGCCGTCCAAATTTTGTAACAATAGCCATGGCATCTTGATACCTCTGCTGCATGTTTTGGGACTGCCTTCAAATGACGATGGTAAAATGACCGTCTTGCCAATAGGAATTCCTTTTTCAAAAGATTTTCTTTGCAGATGTTCCTGTAGTACGCAATAGTCTTCCACTTTTAAGTCTTTTTGATGTTGACGTATAAAATTTAAGCGATTAGCCTCAATTTTTATATACGCATCTACTAAATACTGTTGCGTTAGTTTTCCACCATTTAAAATAGGATTGAACCCAGGACGTACAGATAGCAAATAACAGTAATACTGCAATTGTGTAATTCTCCGTGGATTTTCACCTTGATGCTTCAGTCCCTCATGCCAGCCTTGTTCACCATGCGGAAAAAATAACGGATACAGTAAAGCATCCAAATTACTGTGGAGAATACTAACTTGCTGTGTTTTTGGAGCTAAAGGATTGTTTGGGTCAGGTTTGAGATGAATTAAAATGTCTCTATTGAAAGGCGGCTCTCCATCAGCATTTTCAAAGACCACAGCAACTTCATTAACAATTGGCTTATTATAACGTCTTGGGTCTTGTTCTCGATCCTGTTTAAGAGCCATGATGATATTAGGCATGACAGTACCATTTTCAATTGCCTTCTCCTGTTCCTCTTGTTCAACAAAACGTAACATTTTGTATGCGGAAACAAAAGGATTAATGCGATCTAATAAGTTAGCAATGAGCCGCATCAATTTAGGATGACATTTCTTATTTTCATCACACTGTAAACGTTGGTCATTAGCAGTGGCAGTATCTAAAATGTAGAGTTGGGCATAAGCAGGAGCTTGATCTGGAGCAGGATGTAGTGTTCCAGTACGGTGATAAATTTGGCCATGAATCCGGAAGCAATAAGGGCCATGTCCAGGTGGGGGAGCAATACTTGCACCCATAGAAGCAAAACCAAATGAACTATTAATACTTCTGATGTTATCCATCATATTCCGACTGTATGGACTCTGACCTTTAAGAATACATTCCAACATCTCTGGATACTGAGGTAACGGAACCTTGACCTTCCCCTTGTGACAACAGAGAGTATACTGTTTATCCGATGGCATCTCATCCATGAAATGTCGAGCTTCACAATGCTTACATATGAATATCATAGAGCCACAGGTATGTTCCACAATGCCAAAATCACTATCTGTAAATCCAGGTGGATATGAAGAGGGAGGTGTAGGTAGGTAAATACGATTTTCTTTCTGCAAACCGACATAGATGAGACGTTGAAGTAATAAAGCAGAAAAAGAGTCAGGATCCACTTGTGTAACAGTAGAAGACGTCTTTTTGCGGTGTTGACGACGGGAGGCACCACTTTTACGTAAGCGGCTCTGTTTGGATAGTGAAGACTCCTGAGCAATTTGTGCCTCCAAAGGAGTTTGTTGTTGTTCAAGGCGAAAACGTTTTGTGCGTGACGTCTCCTCAGCACAATGTTTACGCTTTGCTGTTGCTTTACGCGGTGATGAAACTTGAGGAATTGTGCTCCTTTCATCCGGTGAACTGCTAGAAAGAGCTAGAGCAAACTGTAGTACTGGTGAGCTTACAGTTGGATCAGCAGACTGTAGTACTGATGAGGTTACTGTTTGATCAGCACACTGAGTTACATCAGCAGAGTATTGTACAGGTGAGCTTGTAGTTTGATCAGCAGACTGTTGTACTGAGGAAGTTACTGTCTGATCAGCAGAGTGATGTACTGGTGGTGTCGCTTTTTTTTTTTGACGCCGTTGATGTAGCTTCTGAGCATTTTTGGCCAACCGTAGTTGTTTTTGTTCCAGCGACTCCGTTGCAATGCGTTGCTTATACTCAGCTTTAGACTTATCCAAACGACATTGTCGCTCTTCTTCAGTTTCTTTAGCACGTGTCTTACGCATCCATGCGGCTTTGTACCCGCCAACATCCTTGCTAGTATCCTTTGAAGTCATGTTAGAACATACAAAGGTAATACTATGCTTGGAGATGTATAGGTACGCAAGAGCTTTTACAAAAGCTTTTTGGGAGAAAAGAATTCTTGAAAAGTATAGAATAATTATTAAGGAAAATAATAAGTTCCAGATAGACAATGAACATATTTAAATATCATGTTTTGTATGTCCTTATAATGTACCCTACAACGTATTACAAATATATAAACATGTTTCTCATTCATATCAATAATAGTAAGAGGTCACTGAATACTTAAGGACATTAAATGTGCATACATAATACCAATACCATAAATATCAAAACCATCATCAAACCATCATCAATAGCATCATCAATAGCATCATCAATAGCATCATCAATAGCATCATCAATAACAATAATATTAGCAATAGCATTATTATTAGCATTAATAGCATAATTATAAACATTAATAGCAAAAATATTACCATTAATAGCATAATTATTAGCATTAATAGCATAATTATTGGCATTAATAGCATAAATATTACCATTAATAGCATAATTATTAGCATTAATAGCATAATTATTAGCATTTAATAGACATAATTATTACCATTAATAGTATAATTATTTGCATTAATACCATAATTATTAGCATTAATAGCATAATTATTAGCATTAATAGCATAATTATTATCATTAATACCATAATTATTAGCATTAATACCATAATTACCATTAATAGCATAATTATTAGCATTAATAGCATAATTATTAACATTAATAGATAATTATTATGTGCATACATAATACCAATACCATAAATATCAAAACCATCATCAATAGCATCATCAATAACAATAATATTAGCAATAGCATTATTATTGGCATTAAAAGCATAATTATAAGCATTAATAGCATAATTATTAGCATTAATACCATAATATTTGCATTAATACCATAAATATTAGCATTAATACCATAATTATTAGCATTAATACCATAATTATTAGCATTAATAGCATAATTATTGGCATTAATACCATAATTATTGGCATATTAATAGCATAATATATTATTAGCATTAATAGCATAATTATTAGCATTAATAGCATAATTATTAGCATTAATACCATAATTATTAGCATTAATAGCATAATATTAGCATTAATACCATAATTATTAGCATTAATAGCATAATTATTAGCATTAATACCATAATTATTAGCATTAATAGCATAATTATTAACATTAATAACATAATTATTATGTGCATACATAATACCAATACCATAAATATCAAAACCATCATCAAAACCATCATCAAAACCATCATCAAATATAGCATCATCAAAACCATCATCAAAACCATCATCAATAGCATCATCAATAGCATCATCAATAGCATCATCAATAGCATCATCAATAACAATAATATTAGCAATAGCATTATTATTAGCATTAATAGCATAATTATTACCATTAATACCATAATTAGTATTAATACCATAATTATTACATTAATACCATAATTATTAGCATTAATACCATAATTATTGGCATTAATAGCATAATTATTACCATTAATAGCATAATTATTACCATTAATAGCATAATTATTAGCATTAATACCATAAATTATTAGCATTAATAGCATAAATACCATTAATAGCATAATTTATTAGCATTAATAGCATAATTATTAACATTAATAGCATAATTATTAACATTAATAGCATAATTATTATGTGCATACATAATACCAATACCATAAATACAAAACCATCATCAAAACCATCATCAATAGCATCATCAAATACCATCATCAATAACATCATCAATAGCATCATCAATACATCATCATAACAATAATATTAGCAATAGCATTATTATTAGCATTAATAGCATAATTATTAGCATTAATACCATAATTATTATCATTAATAGCATAATTATTAGCATTAATAGCATAATTATTAGAATTAATACCATAATTATTGGCATTAATAGCATAATTATTGCATTAATAGCATAAATTATTACCATTTAATAGCATAATTACCATTAATATAGCATAATTATTAACATTAATAGCATAATATTACCATTAATACATAATTATTAGACATTAATACCATAATTATTAGCATTAATACCATAATTATTAGCATTAATAGCATAATTACCATTAATAGCATAATATTAGCATTAATAGCATAATTATTAACATTAATAGCATAATTATATGTGCATACATAATACCAATACCAAAATATCAAAACCATCATCAAAACCATCATCAAAACCATCATCAATAGCATCATCAATAGCATCATCAATAACAAATATTCAAAACCATCATCAAAAATCATCAATAACCATTCATCAATAGATCATCATTAATGCATATCAATAGCATCATCAATAACATAATATTAGCAATAGCATATTATTAGCATTAATAGCATAATTATTAGCATTAATACCATAATTATTAGCATTAATAGCATAATTATTAGCATTATATAGCATAATTATTAGCATTAATACCATAATTATTACCATAAATACCATAATTATTACCATTAATAGCATAATTAGCATTAATACCATAATTATTAGCATTAATACCATAATTATTAGCATTAATACCATAATATTGAGCATTAATACCATAATTATTAGCATTAATAGCATAATTATTTTACATTAATAGCATAATTATTACCATTAATAGCATAATTATTAGCATTAATACCATAATTATTAGCATTAATACCATAATTATTAGCATTAATAGCATAATTAACCATTAATAGCATAATTATTAGCATTAATAGCATAATTATTAACATTAATAGCATAATTATTATGTGCATACATAATACCAATACCATAAATATAAAACATCATCAAAACCATCATCAAAACCATCATCAAAACATCATCAATAGCATCAATTAATATGCATCAATCATAATACATCATAAAACCATAATTATATAGCATCATCAAAACAATAATATAGCATTAATAGCATAATAGATACTAGCTTAATAGCATAAATATTACCATTAATACCATAATTAGCATTAATAGCATAAATTAGCATTAATACAAATAATTAGCATTAATACCATAATTATTAGCATTAATAGCATAATTATTAGCATTAATAGCATAATATTACCATTAATAGCATAATTATTACCATTAATAGATAATTATTAGCATTAATACATAATTATTACCATTAATACCATACATTATTACCATTAATACATAATTATTACCATTAATACCATAAATTATCATTAATACCATAACTTATTAGCATTAATAGCATAATTAGCATTAATACCATAATTATTAGCATTAATACCATAATTATTGCATTAATAGCATAATTATTGCATTAATAGCATAAATTATTACCATTAATAGCATAATTATTACCATTTAATAGCATTAATTATTAACATTAATAGCATAAATATTACCATTAATAGCATAATTATTAGCATTAATACCATAATTATTAGCATTAATACCATAATTATTAGCATTAATAGCATAATTACCATTAATAGCATAATTATTACATTAATAGCATAATTATTAACATTAATAGCATAATTATTATGTGCATACATAAACCAATACCATAATATCAAAACCATCATCAAAACCATCATCAAAAACCATCATCAATAGCATCATCAATAGCATCATCAATAGCATCAAATAACAATAATAGTAGCATTAATAGCATAATTATTACCATTAATAGCATAAATATTACCATTAATACCATAATTAGCATTAATAGCATAATTAGCATTAATAGCATAATTAGCATTAATACCATAATTATTAGTATTAATACCATAATTATTAGCATTAATAGCATAATTATTAGCATTAATAGCATAATTATTACCATTAATAGCATAATTATTAGCATTAATAGCATAAATATTACCATTAATAGAATAATTATTACCATTAATAGAATAATTATTAGCATTAATAGCATAATTATTACCATTAATACCATAATTATTACCATTAATAGCATAATTATTACCATTAATAACATAATTAGCATTAATAGCATAATTATTTAGCATTAATATCATAATTATTAAGCATTATAGCATAATTATTAGCATTAATACCATAATTATTACCATAAATACCCATAATTATTACCATTAATAGCATAATTAGCATTAATACCATAATTATTAGCATTAATACCATAATTATTAGCATTAATACCATAATTATTGGCATTAATACCATATATTATTGGCATTAATTAGCATAATATTATTACCATTAATAGCATAATTATTACCATTAATAGCATAATTATTACCATTAATAGCATAAATATTACCATTAATAGCATAATTATTAGCATTAATACCATAATTATTAGCATTAATACCATAATTATTAGCATTAATAGCATAATTATTAGCATTAATAGCATAATTATTAACATTAATAGCATAATTATTATGTGCATACATAATACCAATACCATAAATATCAAAACCATCATCAAAACCATCATCAATAGCATCATCAATAGCATCATCAAAACCATCATCAAAACCATCATCAATAGCATCATCAATAACAATAGTAGTAGCATTAATAGCATAATTATTACCATTAATAGCATAAATATTACCATTAATACCATAATTAGCATTAATAGCATAATTAGCATTAATACCATAATTAGCATTAATACCATAATTATTAGCATTAATAGAATAATTATTAGCATTAATAGCATAATTATTACCATTAATACCATAATTATTACCATTAATAGCATAATTATTACCATTAATAGCATAATTATTACCATTAATACCATAATTATTACCATTAATAGCATAATTAGCATTAATAGCATAATTAGCATTAATACCATAATTATTAGCATTAATACCATAATTATTGGCATTAATACCATAATTATTGGCATTAATAGCATAATTATTACCATTAATAGCATAATTATTACCATTAATAGCATAATTATTAGCATTAATACCATAATTATTAGCATTAATGGCATAATTACCATTAATAGCATAATTATTAGCATTAATAGCATAATTATTAACATTAATAGCATAATTATTATGTGCATACATAATACCAATACCATAAATATCAAAACCATCATCAAAACCATCATCAAAACCATCATCAATAGCATCATCAATAGCATCATCAATAGCATCATCAATAACAATAATAGTAGCATTAATAGCATAATTATTACCATTAATAGCATAAATATTACCATTAATACCATAATTAGCATTAATAGCATAATTAGCATTAATAGCATAATTAGCATTAATACCATAATTATTAGTATTAATACCATAATTATTAGCATTAATAGCATAATTATTAGCATTAATAGCATAAATATTACCATTAATAGAATAATTATTACCATTAATAGAATAATTATTAGCATTAATAGCATAATTATTACCATTAATACCATAATTATTACCATTAATAGCATAAATATTACCATTAATAGCATAATTATTACCATTAATGCATAATTATTAGCATTAATAGCATAATTATTACCATTAATAGCATAAATATTACCATTAATAGCATACATATTAGGATTAATAGCATTATTATTAACAGTAATATTAGTATTATTTTTTTTTTTTTAATTATTTTTGTATTTTTTTTTTTTAATTTTTAAATTTTTTTTGTATTATTAAATTATTTTTTTTTTTAAAATTTTTTTTTTTTAATTATTATTTTTATTTAATTATTTATTATTTTTTATTTATTTTTTTTATTATTTTTTAATTATTTTTAAATCATTATTTTTATTATTTAATTTATTTATTTTTTTACTTGCGAGTGAGACAGTTCTCATTGCGGTCCGCCTTTTTTTTCCCATTGACATACATTACCGGTGTGTCGGCGATTTTATGGCAGGCCACCTGGTTCTATTCGTCGGCCCTAAAATCGCGGACACACCGCTAATGCATCTCTATGGGCAGTCAGCTCGAATTCTGATTGGTCGGCGTTCAATCCGAAATCGGGCTGACTGCCCATAGAGATGCATTAGCGGTGTGTCCGCGATGTTAAGGCCGAGAAATAGAACCAGGTGGGCGGCCATAAAATCGCCGCCACACCGCTAATGTATGTCAATGGGAAAAAAAAAGGCGGACCGCAATGAGAACTGTGTCTCACTCGCAAGTAAAAAAATAAATAAATTAAATAATAAAAATAATGATTTAAAAATAATTAAAAAATAATAAAAAAAAATAATAAAAAATAATAAATAATTAAATAAAAATAATAATTAAAAAAAAAAAAAAAAGGCGGACCGGAATGAGAACTGTGTCGCAGTCTGACTTTAAAAAAATAATAAATTAAATAATAAAAAAAATGATTTAAAAATAATTTAAAAATATTAAAAAAGAGGGGCTCTTCTGATTGGCTGAGGGCAGTATACAGCGACCAATCAGAAGAGGAAGAGGACGTCGGAGGTGGAAGTTAGCGAAAAGAAGACAGAAGATCCCCGGGGCCGGACGAAGAGGCGGAGATGGCGGAAAGAAGAGAGAAGACCCCGGGGCCGGAGGAAGAGGACGCCTGGCCGGACGGACGATCAGATGACTTGAAGGCATGTAAGTGATCGACGGGGACGTTAGGTTAGGGGACGGCGGGGGCTTCGGGTGTAGGGCCTTAGGTGACAGCGACGTTAGGTTAGGGGACGGCGGGGGCTTCGGGTGTAGGGCCTTAGGTGACAGCGGCGTTAGGTTAGGGGACGGCGGGGGCTTCGGGTGTAGGGCCTTAGGTGACAGCGGCGTTAGGTTAGGGGACGGCGGGGGGGTTAGGGTTTAGGGCTTTAGCGAGAGGGGCAGGGGACAGCGGCGGGAGCGGGTGTGCGGACATGGCGGCGGCGGCGGGTGTGCGGACATGGCGGCGGCGGGTGTGCGGACATGGCGGCGGCGGGTGTGCGGACATGGCGGCGGCGGGTGTGCGGACATGGCGGCGGGTGTGCGGACATGGCGGCGGGTGTGCGGACATGGCGGCGGGTGTGCGGACATGGCGGCGGGTGTGCGGACATGGCGGCGGCGACGGCGGCGGGTGTGCGGACATGGCGGCGACGGCGGCGGGTGTGCGGACATGGCGGCGGCGACGGCGGCGGGTGTGTGGACATGGCGGCGACGGCGGCGGGTGTGCGGACATGGCGGCGGGTGTGCGGACATGGCGGCGGCGACGGCGGTGGGTGTGCAGACATGGCGGCGACGGCGGCGGGTGTGCGGACATGGCGGCGGCGGCGGGTGTGCGGACATGGCGGCGGCGGCGGGTGTGCGGACATGGCGGCGGCAGGTGTGCAGACATGGAGGGCGGCGGGTGGCGGCGGCGGCGGCGGGTGTGCGGACATGGCGGCGGCGGCGGGTGTGCGGACATGGCGGCGGCAGGTGTGCAGACATGGAGGTGGCGGGTGGCGGCGGCGGCGGGTGTGCGGACATGGCGGCGGCGGCGGGTGTGCAAACATGGCGGCGGCGGGGTGTGCGGACATGGCGGCGGCGGCGGCGGGTGTGCGGACATGGCGGCGGCGGGTGTGCGGACATGGCGGCGGCGGCGGCGGGTGTGCGGACATGGCGGCGGGTGTGCGGCCATGGCGGCGGCGGCGGGTGTGTGCGGACATGGCGGCGGCGGCGGGTGTGCGGACATGGCGGCGGGTGTGCGGACATGGCGGCGGCGGGTGTGCGGACATGGCGGGCGGCGGGGTGTGCGGACATGGGGGAGCGAGTTGCGGCTCAGGCAGCGACTCGCTCCATGGTCCCGGAGTAGCTATTGGCGGGGGGCTGGGGAGCAGCAGCGGCGGCGGCGGCGGGAGCGGTGCTGTGAGGGCTGGGGAGCGGCGGCGGTAGTGGTAGTGAGTGGGCTGGGGAGCGGTAGAAAAGGTAAAAGAAAAGAAAATAAAGAAAGGTTTTAGCTCTAAAAGGATATCTTAGCTGTAGGGTAGTAGCGGTCGTCTTGAAGCTTGCTTCGGTAAATCCAGAAGCGAGTCTTCTTGCGGCCTCGGTATCCGACAGTCCATCTTCGAGGTAGCGGGTAGGCGAAATGATTTGTGATTTCAAATTTCGCGCCTTATAAACTGGGCTGTGAAATTTGAAACCACAAAATGGCGGGGGGGGCGTAAAGTGAGTGCTGATTGGGCGTTTGAAAGCACAAAATGGCGGGGGGGCGTAACGTGAGTGCTGATTGGGCGTTGAATGGACACTCTTTCCAAAGAGTCTCCATTCAGGTCCGCCTTTTTTTTTTAATTATTATTTTTATTTAATTATTTATTATTGTTTTTTTTTTGTTGTTTATTATTTTTTTATTATTTTTAAATAATTTTTTTTATTATTTAATTTATTTTTTTTTTTAACTCAGACTGAGACGCAGTTCTCATTCTGGTCCGCCTTTTTATTTTTTTTTAATTATTATTTTTATTTAATTATTTATTATTTTTTATTAATTTTTTTTATTAATTTTTAATTATTTTTAAATCATTATTTTTATTATTTAATTTATTTATTTTTTTTAAGTCAGACTGAGACACAGTTCTCATTCCGGTCCGCCTTTTTTTTTTTTTTTATTATTATTTTTATTTAATTATTTATTATTTTTTATTAATTTTTTTTATTAATTTTTAATTATTTTTAAATTATTATTTTTATTATTTAATTTATTTATTTTTTTTAAGTCAGACTGAGACACAGTTCTCATTCCGGTCCGCCTTTTTTTTTTTTTTTATTATTATTTTTATTTAATTATTTATTATTTTTTATTAATTTTTTTTATTAATTTTTAATTATTTTTAAATCATTATTTTTATTATTTAATTAATTTATTTTTTTTAAGTCAGACTGAGACACAGTTCTCATTCCGGTCCGCCTTTTTTTTTTTTTTAATTATTATTTTTATTTAATTATTTATTATTTTTTATTATTTTTTTTTATTATTTTTTAATTATTTTTAAATCATTATTTTTATTATTTAATTTATTTATTTTTTTACTTGCGACAGTGAGACACAGTTCTCATTCCGGTCCGCCTTTTTTTTTCCCATTGACATACATTAGCGGTGTGTCGGCGATTTTATGGCCGTCCACCTGGTTCTATGTGTCGGCCCTAAAATCGCGGACACACCGCTAATGCATCTCTATGGGCAGTCACAGCTCGAATTCTGATTGGTCGGCGTTCAATCTGAAATCGAGCTGACTGCCCATAGAGATGCATTAGCGGTGTGTCCGCGATTTTAGGGCCGACAAATAGAACCAGGTGGACGGCCATAAAATCGCCGACACACCGCTAATGTATGTCAATGGGAAAAAAAAAGGCGGACCGGAATGAGAACTGTGTCTCACTGTCGCAAGTAAAAAAATAAATAAATTAAATAATAAAAATAATGATTTAAAAATAATTTAAAAAAAAAAAAAAAATTAATAAAAAATAATAAATAATTAAATAAAAATAATAATTAAAAAAAAAAAAAAGGCGGACCGGAATGAGAACTGTGTCTCAGTCTGACTTAAAAAAAATAAATTAATTAAATAATAAAAATAATGATTTAAAAATAATTAAAAATTAATAAAAAAAATTAATAAAAAATAATAAATAATTAAATAAAAATAATAATAAAAAAAAAAAAAAGGCGGACCGGAATGAGAACTGTGTCTCAGTCTGACTTAAAAAAAAAAAATAAATTAAATAATAAAAATAATGATTTAAAAATAATTTAAAAATAATAAAAAAAATAAATAAAAAATAATAAATAATTAAATAAAAATAATATTTAAAAAAAAAAAAAAGGCGGACCGGAATGAGAACTGTGTCTCACTGTCGCAAGTAAAAAATATAAATAAATTAAATAATAAAAATAATGATTTAAAAATAATTAAAAAAAAAAAAAAAAATTAATAAAAAATAATAAATAATTAAATAAAAATAATAATTAAAAAAAAAAAAAAGGCGGACCGGAATGAGAACTGTGTCTCAGTCTGACTTAAAAAAAATAAATTAATTAAATAATAAAAATAATGATTTAAAAATAATTAAAAATTAATAAAAAAAATTAATAAAAAATAATAAATAATTAAATAAAAATAATAATAAAAAAAAAAAAAAGGCGGACCGGAATGAGAACTGTGTCTCAGTCTGACTTAAAAAAAATAAATTAATTAAATAATAAAAATAATGATTTAAAAATAATTTAAAAATAATAAAAAAAATAAATAAAAAATAATAAATAATTAAATAAAAATAATATTTAAAAAAAAAAAAAAGGCGGACCGGAATGAGAACTGTGTCTCAGTCTGACTTAAAAAAAAAAAATAAATTAAATAATAAAAATAATGATTTAAAAATAATTAAAAATTAATAAAAAAAAATAATAAAAAATAATAAATAATTAAATAAAAATAATAATTAAAAAAAAAAAAAAGGCGGACCGGAATGAGAACTGTGTCTCAGTCTGACTTAAAAAAAATAAATAAATTAAATAATAAAAATAATGATTTAAAAATAATTAAAAAATAATAAAAAAAAAAATTAAAAAATAATAAATAATTAAATAAAAATAATAATTAAAAAAAAAAAAAAGGCGGACCGGAATGAGAACTGTGTCTCAGTCTGACTTTAAAAAAATTATTTTTATTTAATTATTTATTATTTTTTATTTATTTTTTTTATTAATTTTTAATTATTTTTAAATCATTATTTTTATTATTTAATTTATTTTTTTTTTTTTAAGTCAGACTGAGACACAGTTCTCATTCCGGTCCGCCTTTTTTTATTTTTTTAATTATTATTTTTATTTAATTATTTATTATTTTTTATTAATTTCTTTTATTAATTTTTAATTATTTTTAAATCATTATTTTTATTATTTAATTTATTTTTTTTTTTTAAGTCAGACTGAGACACAGTTCTCATTCCGGTCCGCCTTTTTTTTTTTTTTAATTATTATTTTTATTTAATTATTTATTATTTTTTAATATTTTTTTTTATTATTTTTTAATTATTTTTAAATCATTATTTTTATTATTTAATTTATTTATTTTTTTACTTGCGACAGTGAGACACAGTTCTCATTGCGGTCCGCCTTTTTTTTTTCCCATTGACATACATTAGCGGTGTGTCGGCGATTTTATGGCCGGCCACCTGGTTCTATGTGTCGGACCTAAAATCGCGGACACACCGCTAATGCATCTCTATGGGCAGTCACAGCTCGAATTCTGATTGGTCGGCGTTCAATCTGAAATCGAGCTGACTGCCCATAGAGATGCATTAGCGGTGTGTCCGCGATTTTAGGGCCGACAAATAGAACCAGGTGGACGGCCATAAAATCGCCGACACACCGCTAATGTATGTCAATGGGAAAAAAAAAGGCGGACCGGAATGAGAACTGTGTCTCACTGTCGCAAGTAAAAAAATAAATAAATTAAATAATAAAAATAATGATTTAAAAATAATTAAAAAATAATAAAAAAAAATAATAAAAAATAATAAATAATTAAATAAAAATAATAATTAAAAAAAAAAAAAAGGCGGACCGGAATGAGAACTGCGTCTCAGTCTGACTTAAAAAAAATAAATAAATTAAATAATAAAAATAATGATTTAAAAATAATTAAAAAAGAATAAAATAAATAAATAAAAAATAATAAATAATTAAATAAAAATAATAATTTAAAAAAAAAAAAAAGGCGGACCTGAATGAGAACTGCGTCTCAGTTTTGAGGGGCTCTTCTGATTGGCTGAGGGGAGTATACCGCGACCAAACAGAAGAGGGCCTCAGATCTCATTGAGGTAGAATGGCGGATTTTTCGTCCATTCTATCTTAATGAGAAGGAAGAGGACGTCGGAGCTGGAAGTTGGCGAAAAGAAGACAGAAGATCCCCGGGGCCGGACGAAGAGGCGGAGATGGCGGAAGGAAGAGAGAAGACCCCGAGGCAGGAGGAAGAGGACGCCTGGCCGGACGGACGATCAGATGACTTGAAGGCATGTAAGTGAAAGACGGGGACGTTAGGTTAGGGGACGGCGGGGGCTTCGGGTGTAGGGCCTTAGGTGACAGCGGCGTTAGGTTAGGGGACTGCGGGGGCTTAGGGTGTAGGGCGGACATAGGGCGGCGGGCTGTGCGGACATAGGGCGGCGGGCTGTGCGGACATAGGGCGGCGGGCTGTGCGGACATAGGGCGGCGGGCTGTGCGGACATAGGGCGGCGGCTGTGCGGACATAGGGCGGCGGGCTGTGCGGACATAGGGCGGCGGGCTGTGCGGACATAGGGCGGCGGGCTGTGCGGACATAGGGCGGCGGGCTGTGCGGACATAGGGCGGCGGGCTGTGCGGACATAGGGCGGCGGGCTGTGCGGACATGGGGGGGGGGGGGTGGCGAATTGTGGGTAGCGGGGAGCGGAGGCGGCAGTGCCGCCTCCGCTCCATGGTCCCCGGGTAGCGATTTGCGGCTCAGGCAGCGACTCGCAATGGCCTCGCGGCCATTGCTCGCGCTACCTGAGCGGTAAATCGCTAAGGTTGTAGCCGGGCCTGTGGATCGATTTTGGGCCAGCGGCTCGCAATGGCCGCTTCGCGCCCAATGTTAAATTCGTATCCACATGACGACATCGGAAAGTGCGCGTGAAGGGGCGCTTTTCCGATTCGCGATTATATAATAGATATATACACATGCACACACACACATATATATATATATATACACACATGCACACACACACACATATATATATACTAGTAAAAAGGCCCAATGCAATTGCATCGGGAGTTCGGTGAAATGAATTGTGTGTATAGAGGCGGGTCAGTGGGTAGCAGAGTATCGAGGCGGCTCTGTGGGTAGCAGAGTATCGAGGCGGCTCTGTGGGTAGCAGAGTATAGAGGCGGCTCTGTGGGTAGCAGAGTATAGAGGCGGCTCTGTGGGTAGCAGAGTATCGAGGCGTCTCTGTGGGTAGCAGAGTATCGAGGCGGCTCTGTGGGTAGCAGAGTATAGAGGCGGCTCTGTGCTTAGTAGAGTATAGAGGCGGCTCTGTGGTGGAGGGGTGAGGAGAGATGCGGCTCTGTGGTGGAGGGGTGAGGAGAGATGCGGCTCTGTGGTGGAGGGGTGAGGAGAGAAGCGGCTGTGGTGGAGGGGTGAGGAGAGATGCGGCTGTGGTGGCGGGGTAAGGAGAGATGCGGCTCTGTGTTGGAGGGGTGAGGAGAGATGCGGCTCTGTGTTGGAGGGGTGAGGAGAGATGCGGCTCTGTGGTGGAGGGGTGAGGAGAGATGCAGCTCTGTGGTGGAGGGGTGAGGAGAGATGCGGCTCTGTGGTGGAGGGCTGAGGAGAGAAGCGGCTTAGTGGTGGAGGGGTGAGGAGAGAAGCACACAGTATATACATACATAAGACATTGTATAGACAGACAGTATGCAGACATTACACTTGCGGTAGGAGACTTCACCGCTGTACACTGGGAGGAGCCGCGGTGCATGATGGGAGATGTAGTTTCCAGGTGACAGGAAATGCAGCAGAGTTGAGGAGACAAATAAACATAATCGCCATATATGTACATGCGTGTGTATTGTGTATTTAGCTACTTACATAGCGGGGGAGCGGCGGGGAGCGGGAGGATGTGGCGGGCTACGGCACTGGGCTGATAGGAGAGTTGTGGGCGGCGGGTGGGCAGCGGACACTGCTCGCGACGACGCTACGCGTCATCGCTCGCAGTGGCGCAATGCATTGTGGGATTCGGCTACAGTGCCCGAATTCCAAACTCCCGATTATATAAGTAGATATATATACACACGCACACACACACATATATATATATATATATATATACACATGCACACACACACACATATATATATATATATTATATATACATGCACACACACACACATATATATATATATATTATATATACATGCACACACACATATATATAATCTAACTATATATATGTGCATCTATATATATATAGATGCACATATGAAATATGCCTAATCAAAGTGAATGTATATATGTGTGTGTAATCCATATATACATGTGGATTACACACACATATATATGTGCTGGTTTGGGAGGGGGCCGCCGATACTCACCTTCCGAAGACGCTCCCGATCGTTGCCTAGCGCGCCAGGACTCGGCTTCGGCTTCTCCTGCCGCACTACGCATGCGCGGACCGGAAATGACGCGGTCGCCGGCCTCGCGTCATGAAGAGCGGGGCGGGAAGATTCCAATGGGCTCCCCCGCTCTTCAAATCGATAATGCCGCCCATTAGGGCATTAGGAAGGGAGCGAGGCGGGGGGAGCGCGGCTCTGGGGACACCGCCCTGCAGACAAGAACGCCCCACAGACACAAATCATGTAAGTTTATAAAGTGTTTTATTCACCTTATATAAAGCCATATTAGGTCAGGCAGGGATGGTTAGGGAGCTAGTTAGGGTCTGTAGGGGCAGGTAGTGATAGTTTAGGGGCCATAGATTAGGTGACAGGTTCCCTTTAAGTACATAAGTGTTTCTTTTGCAGTACGGGGGAGCAGAGAGATTATAGATGCTTCGGCTGCAAGGACTGGGGGTTACTTGGTAGCCGGGCAGGCTGATTCTTTGGGAGGTCACAGCGGCTGTGGCCAAGCTCCATGGCCCTGGCAGTGCAATGATGGGGGTTATATACAGGGGATATTGATAGTGACACCACCTGTGCTATTCAGCCAGGGATGGCCAACGCTGCTGATTTGGGCCTCTGGGGAAGGTTGGGCGGCAGCTGGGATGGTATCACTCCTCACAGGTGGAGCTGGGCCCCAGGGATGGTGTATTAGCCTATGGGGACGGTGATGGTCAGGGTGCAGTAGGCGGCAGGGAGGGCGCGCAGAATAACATGAGGACAACAGGGTTGCAGTTCTTGAACTTTTACTCACAGATCAACGGCTCCAGCCCAGCAGGGCCATCATGTCCTTCGGGTCTGCAGTCCAGTCACCTCATAGGCAACTTGGTTCCACTGCTCCGAGACACCCTTCTATAAGCTTCTCCAGGTTGTCTTTCCACACTGGCTACTCTCCTCTGCTGCCCTGCATCTTTCTGCAAATTGTCCCAAGCAGGTGGCGTGGGCCTTGCCGAGCGACGGCAATATGTATAATGTCTTTTCAGTACTGATTTTTATCACCCATAATAATTGCAGCCAATTATTGCTGTCAGTTACTTTTATCTTCATACAAATGAATGTGTTACACGTTGACCACAAGACTATGAAAAATCGGATCTTTTGTGTTGGATTTTTTTTCATTCATTGTCAGATGTAGTTATGGAGAATACTAGAAATTGTTGTTGTTTTAATTTATGATAATGTCATCGAAAAGAATGAGCTTCTCAAATAAAGACTGAAATGTCTTGTTTAAAACCATCTTAAAGTGGACCTTTCACCTTTTTTTTCTTGTTGAACACAATGTGATAGGGGATGCGAAATGCCATGATTTTTTTTTATGTAGCCTCTGTGTTGTGAAGATCTTAGCTATTAAAGTATTTGGCCCCTAATTAGTTAATTTTCATTAATTCCAAGTGAGTATTATCAGATAGATTTGACTGGGGGCACGCACTTTTTTATCCTTTATGAGTTATCTAGTCTTAAGCAGGCACAACCCAATGGAATGAAGAAGACGTCCCAAGCACTTGTCATCTCCGTTGTACTGCGATTCCTCCTACACTGTCTGCCAAGTGATGAACACAAAGTTGTCAGTAATCACCCTTACATCTATTATGCTCACAGCAACTGTTCGTAGCTCTGCAGTGACATTGGGGCCTTCATAATGTGTGAGTAGTACAAAACAGGCAAATTACTTTAGTGTGAGACAGTCCTGATTTCACTGCAGAACACAACATATATGAGTGTGATACTGACACAATACCAGACAAGCAGTGGAGATAGAAAGGCAGTGCAGCAGAGCTGACAATGCTGTGAAAGGAGAAGAGTTGGGTTTGTAATGGGAAAAAGCTAAAGTCAGTGGTACTGCTCCCCTCACAATGATTCATGTAGGAGTTTAGACAAGGAAATGAGAGCTGTATCATTACACTTCACACACTGAGAGATATGCCCTAAGCTATTTTCAGGGAGAGCTCTTCTTTCCCCTGACTGTTGCTGCCTGCTTATGATTGGACAGCCTCATACAGGAGGGAAATGTAAATGCCTCCAATGGAAAATGTCTGATAACATCCACTTTTATTTAACAAAACTCATTAGAAGCCAAATACTTTGATTGTTAATAGCTTCAGAATGGAGAGGCAAAAAAAAATAAATTATCCTGTATATTATGGCCTTCAGCCATTATTACATGGTGTGCCCAGTTTAATATGAAAAATTTGGGAAAAGGTCATCTTTAAGGTAACATACATAGTAACATAGTTTTTAAGGTTGAAGGAAGACTTTAAGTCCATCTAGTTCAACCCATAGCCTAACATGTTGATCCAGAGGAAGGCAAAAAAAAACCCCATGTGGCAACACTAAGCTCCACATAATTTGATTGACACAGGACCTGTTAGAGATCTACCAATTGATTTCCTGTCTAGGACTTAAACCATGTGCTGTTGTGTGTTGTAGAGGAAGCTGCAAATAATCATTATTAAATATAATACTAGTTTTAGACATTTATAATGAAATCTGGTTTCAATTGAATTTTGTGTTTCATAGATCTTTACAGAGCTGCATTAGAAATGATTGACATGGTGGAAATACATTTGTAAAAGTTCTGTCTTTAACAAAAAAATATCTCTCGCCTTTAATGAAAAAACATATATTTTTTATTCCTTAAAGGGTTGTCTGGTACTTTAACATTGATGGCCTTTCCTCAGGATAGGTCATGACTGTCTGATCAGTGGGAGTGCAACATCCAGCACCCCACCAATCAGCTCTTCCTATTTCCGCCAGTTGCCCTAAGAGTTGCGGAATTGCACAGAACAGATGTGGACAAATGTATAGTAGCCACAACTAAGTGCTGCACATCCTCTCCCTATTGTTTTCATTCTATGTCCACTATACGTTTAACCTAGCTGTGCTGTGCATCTTCACTACTGAGTAGTTCTGAACTTGTAACAGCTAATTGGCAGGGGTGCTGGGTGTTGTGCTGCCATTGGTAAGACATCCATGACCTATCCTGAGAAGAATCAATAGAGAAGTTCACTGCACACTCTCATTGAAAGACGCAAAGACATTACATTTTATTTACCATACAAAGTTGTGTTGATCACAGAGGTGCTAAACTCCTTCAGTCTTTAGGATATCAGGCATCGTAATAAGGGGAGAAAAGGGAAGAAGAATTTGGCTTGGTTGTACGTTTTAACAGTATGTTTTTCTATCACTACTCTGTGATCAATATACTTGTCACTGGATAATGCTTAAATACAAACCAAATATGTGGTTTTACCTGGTTAAGTTGCTTTTTGCTGCCCTATAAATCACTCTGAAGTTTTCCAGTGATTTCTTGCAGTTTCTGCTATCTAGCCAGCAAATATCAGCAACATTTTCTTATCAATAGCAATTACTGTGCCTTTCTGTCTTAAAACCTCTTTAATAATGCATCACTTCCTAATGATTTAACAAGCATGACAGACACTGATGAATTTCAATTGCGGTCAGTACCTGCTATTGGATAAGTGGATATTGAGTTACGTCAATCTGGGCGACTCATTTTTTGCTTGTTTGGAATTCCACCAAGGGTCTTTGGTTTCATATAAATGGTAGTGGTCTCATTATTTGTTTAAGAACTTGAAGGCAGAAACATTTAGAGTTGATTCTGCCACATCCCAGCACGTCCCTTAGCAGCAATACATCATTCCTTAAATAATTTGCATTTGCATTGATTCAGAATTGTGTGTGCTTTTATTTTGTAAATTGCTTCAACTGCCAGTTCTCCTCAAGCCTTTATGAAAGAGAGGTGGATAGGAAATGATGGATGTTTATGGTAATTGTGGTAAATGCCATTTAGCATATTTAAATGTCATATAATTCAGTCTGGACAGGGAAGCCACATGATTAATGATTCCACCAACCATAAGAATAGGATGTGGTGTATTTGGTAACAAAAAAGCAAAAAAACAACATGCAGCACAACCATAGGTTTAAGCTTTGGTTTAACTATATACATTTATAAGAAGAATTAAGATACAAAAATTGCTGTTTAGTAATATGGGTTGGCCAGACATTTGTATTGAGTGGCTGAAAACCCACAAGCCTCATTGTTACTGTGTGCTCATACGCCCCAGCAGGACATGCTTTATAAATTCATGCAGCAGCCGCACTACATAGGCTGGAAACAGATGAGGTCACATATGTATCTGTATAGTCAATTCACAATAAATTAGACACAACAGACAACAAATGTCACTCATCTTGTAGACTTCTACACTGAAAGCTTCTACCTATGCCAAGTACATTGTAACAAGCAGCTGTAACTCTGGTCTGTACCTTGTTTGCCTGGCGTTACTGTGCATGTCAGTGCTTTTGCCCAATGCTCTTTCCCCCTAACCAGCTGGTATACTATTGTCTGTTATCTGTATGGATGCTGCTTGGTTTCCTGCTCCGCTACGTAGCTGTACACGTGTGGTATGTTCCTTGCTATGCTGCATGACCATCCATGTGTGCGGTCCCTGGCTGCCATTGTGGAAGCTATCCGTGGGTTGTGAGGTCCTCTGCTGCAGGTGCATGACTTTCCACGTGTGTCCAAGCTTGCAACAATTGCCAGGTGCCAGGTGCCCTAAGCCTCAGTTCTTAGACTACCGTGTTTCCCCGAAAGTAAGACACCGTCTTATATTTTTTTTGGGTCCAAAAAGACCACCATGTCTTACTTTCAGGGGGTGTCTTATATTAGCCAAAAAAAAAATCCCATTGCAGCAGCCTCCCAGTACGGTACCGTATCCCATTGCAGCAGCCTCCCAGTACGGTACCCACTACAGCCTACCACATCTCACACACACACACACACATACACACACATCTCACACACACACATCTCACGTACACACACATCACAACACACACACACACACACACATCTCACACACACATCTCACATACACACACATCACACACACATACACACACATCTCACACACACGTCTCACATACACACACATCACACACACACATACACACACATCTCACACACACATCTCACATACACACACATCACACACACACATACACACACATCTCACACACACACACACACATACACACACATGTCACACACACACTACACACACACACATCTCACACACACACACACACTTTCACTTTCTTACCTTCTTTCTTTTCTTTCGTCTGCGGTGCTGCTTTGGTGGTGCACACGGGTCAGCTGACGTCAGTCCTGGGCTGTGATTGGCTCCTGCCCTGGGCCAATCACAGCGCCGGAGCCCAGGGCCAATCACAGCGCCGGAGCCCAGGGCCAATCACCTGGCAAATACTTAGCTAGAGTGGAGGAACACTACGGATCTCTGAGGGACACCTATCACTGCTGAGTCCGCCCGGTCCACTACCCGTTAGTATATGCCATGTACTGCCTGCTGGTTACAGTAAAGACCCGTTACAGAGACTTACAGTGTCCGTGCTTCCTTATGATTGCATCCGTCCGCACACAAGGTAACCGCAGCTGCTGCACAACATCTTGAGCAGCTCCAGCCTCCGGGGATCACCGCTCAGCCTATGGGGAGCGTTCCATCTTGCTGCTATCCATCCCCCGGAGGTTCCGCAGCGTCTGTATGACTTACCGAACTACTCATAGGTGGCGTCACGAATAAATTAACCCCTTTAATCTGATCCTACAAGACGTCTTCAACTTTTGATCTGCACTCAACTGGGCCTGACTACTGGCAGGCGCGGCCCACCCGTGACAAGGAGGAAGGAGCTACAGCCTGTTTAAACCGGAGTCCACGGGCCTGCGGTGAGTCAGAAAATGGCGTCACGAACAGGATACGAGCAGGCCCGTTCCCTAACGGGTATAATGTGCTTAAAAACTACTTTAATGTCTACAATTTGGACTTTGTTCGTCCCTAAAAGAACTTTCCCGCCTTTTCACCGTGGGCCAAGATGGCGCCCAAGATGGCGTTCCCGCCATAAGGGTCCACCATGTGCAAGCCCAGGGGTGAGCCACCGCCCCTCATCGTGGGAGGGCTAAAGGCAAAGGCGCCAAACTCTTTGTCCGCCCTGATTGCTCGAATCAACCATGGGGGCGGACCCCAAAGACTTTTTCCCACAATTGGACTACAGAAGCCCAAAGGAAATGGGAGTGTCAGAGACACTTCTTCACCAGCTCTCTACCAGAACGGTTCCCGGTTGAACGGGTGTGGTTCCCTCCAAAGAAGAGAATGGCCAGCACAAAACTCCAAGACCTAATGCGGGAGGTCGAGGCGGAGGCCAGAGCAGCCATAGGCCATCCGGGTCCGGGTCCCGTCCTTACCATTGATGGCAGCCCCGACTTCTGGCAGGAGGCTCTGCAAGACCTCCGTGTGAGGCTAATAGAGACTGTAGAATGGACGATCCGCAGCTGGAGCGCGAGCCTGGGCCGCCAACTACACCATGCGATGCAGCAGAGCCGACCGGGTACAGCTACTCCAGGACCGGACGACGTCACCAGCTTCTCAACCGCCTCACCATCGCCCACCACCTGTCCTGCTTCGTCACTGGAGCCGATAGACTGCCTCATTCCAGTGGAGGCCCCAGCTCAGCCCGTTCCAGCGATTGAAACCGCAACCGACCCCGTTTTTGAGCCGGAGCTTACAACACGCTCCACCGAAGAGCTTGACCTTTACCAAGTTTCCCCTGAGGAACCTGCCAACAGTTGTACTACTCAAGAGACTGTTGCCTGTTTCGTCCCCGTATCGGAGACCTCCTTTGCAACTGCCGAGGCCTACCTGGTAACCGGGATTGAGACACCTCTACCTGCAGAAACAGAAGAAGAGGCAGGCAGCCTGGAAGCCCTGCAGGATGTCCCCGAGGAAGGATCCGCATCACTACCGCCCCGCTGTACAGAGGAACCAGCTCCAGCATCTGCAACCATCGAGCAGCCCGATGTGGTCGTTAAGGGAGAAGAGGTAGATGACGACGAAGAGACCCGCAGCATCCCTGAGGATCTCGACACCGGTTTTGCTTGGGGAGACAGCGAGGACCTTCCGTCCGAGCAGCCAGCTCGGGTACACTGGTCAGGTGCAACGCCTTCCCCTGTGCCGTTCCACCGGGTGCCGGTCCAGACTGCCCGCCAAGCCCAAGCTTCCTACCAAACCACCAGCTCCACCGTTCATCTTCACACCCCGAGTCGTACCGACGGAGATGTACGCCAGCGCCTACGAGAGGAGTGGCAAGCCCGTGAACGCGCCAACATGCAGGCCCATGCCGAGGCTCGCCGCCAGCTGCCGCTGCCTGATGAACTCCGCCGCGAAGGTAGAATTTCCACCTTTAATTTATCTACCGGGTGGGGGTTCGCTTGGGAGGTGGGTTTGAATAAGGAGGTGTTTGTGGGGCTTCGGGAAGTTGAGTCACACTTGCTCAGAGGACATCCTGATCGCGACCTATACCGGGGCGATATAATCACTTATGAGCGTTATGCTTGTCCAGATGGGTGGTTCGCTATCCGGGTGCGCCATCGTTCTCCGTGCCAGTGACTTAAAAGCTTGGACTCACTCAATAACTGACTCTGTTCCTGTTAATCACTGACTGTGTGATCTGGCGGCTACAGCCTGAACTTTTACCAAGGACAGCCGACCGTCCGCCAGTCTCGCAAAAGTGCCACCTGTTTATTTTATCTGCCTCACTTTTATGCAAAATAATGACCTGTCATTAATAAAAGTGTATTACCTGTTATAAAATATAAAAACCTCTGTAATGTGGGTAGTGTGACGCTTGGGGACAAGCATATTAAACCAAGGGGGAGTGTGGCGCCCCGCAACGAGTGCGTCACAGGAGGGTAGTGCAGCCATAAATGCAGCCGCAATATTCTCCGACCCAGCAGTCATTGGGTTAACTTAGAGATCCCAACCCTGCATGCATCACTTAACATAGAGGGCCAATCCAAGGTCCTGGTGGGCGGAGTGCAAGGTTAGTGTGTAGGAGAAGTACAGTTAGTCTAGAGCAGAAGTAGTCTGGGAGAGTCTAGACAAGAGAGAGACACAGACTTGAACTTGGAGCAGGAGCGGGGGCTCTGCACCTCGTGCAGCCCCCGGGCCGTCACCGGTCGGGTGTTAGCACCTGAGGCCTCAACAACCGGGATCGGGCATCACCAACCACAGGTTCCAAAAGACCCCCGTGCCCAACTCACAGCCGGTTCACTGGTACCGAAGCTGGCAGCAGTTCACCTCTGCTACGCGATCCAGAAGCGTGGAGGAGCAGCTTCACAGGAGCACCCCACCACCCGCCAAATTCCAGTCGTCTAACCAGCGGTGTACCCACCGAGGGACCCAAGACTCCCCAGAACATCCATAACGTACATCTTGGATAGGGATTGAAGCAGCCTCCTCGTACCCGACCTGGTATTCCTGGGCGACAATGGCAAATACTTAGCTAGAATGGAGGAAAACTACGGATCTCTGAGGGACACCTATCACTGCTGAGTCCGCCCGGTCCACTACCCGTTAACTGTATGCCATGTACTGCCTGCTGGTTACAGTAAAGACCCGTTACAGAGACTTACAGTGTCCGTGCTTCCTTATAATTGCATCCGTCCGCACACAAGGTAACCGCAGCTGCTGCACAACATCTTGAGCAGCTCCAGCCTCCGGGGATCACCGCTCAGCCTGTGGGGAGCGTTCCATCTTGCTGCTATCCATCCCCCGGAGGTTCCGCAGCGTCGGTAGGACTTACCGAACTACTCATAGGTGGCGTCACGAATAAATTAACCCCTTTAATCTGTTCCTACAAGACGTCTTCAACTTTTGACCTGCACTCAACCAGGCCTGACTACCGGCAGGCGCGGCCCACCCGTGACAAGGAGAAAGGAGCTACAGCCTGTCTAAACCGGAGACCACGGGCCTGCGGTGAGTCACTGGTCCGGACCGTGTCCCGGGCTCGCACAATAAAATGGGGGGTTACTTACAGGGGATTTGTCACTCGTGACCCCACCCACTATATGCGGCTAGTAATGGGGCCGCCGCTGCTGCAGAACCTCCGGGGATGATGGGATAGCAGCTTGGATAGAATAGTTCCTGTGGGCAGAACTGGGTTCCCCGGGGCAGTGGAGTAGTAGTAGTTAAAGTCTGTGAGGATAGTTATTGATGCTGCAGGAGAGTAGGGGTAGCAGTAGAGATGATGAGAGTAGAGGTAATTGCAGTATTTGAGGGCAAGTGGGGCTTCAGCATAAGGATCACACACACTCACGGTTTCTGTTGTTTTCCAAGTCTTTACTTGCAGATGGTATATCACAATATTGTCCACGGAGTCTGTACTGGGTTGCTCCCACCCTGACCGGGTCCTTGGCTTCCTACTTAAGCGCTGTGTGTGGCCCTGCTGCTGCTTGTAGCTGTACTGCTGGCCCTGTCTCTGCTCACGGGTACCAATATGCTGGGCAACTTGAGTCCTCTGTGTCACTAACCCATCCGTGTTGCTTTGCTATGGTGCTGTGAAGATGGTGGACCTTCACTATGCCGGTGTTTACTGTCCTGTCTGTCTCAGGCACAGCCTCAGATCCGGTATCCGTCTTAAGCGCCTCCCCGAGGTCAAGTTTTTGGGGTAACTCTTTATCCCGGGGATGTTCCTCTGTTCCTCTGTCTCCTCTTCTCAGACCTCTCAGGACCTCCACTTCTACTTGGCTCTGCTCCTGACTCAAACTCAAACTAACTGTCACTCCTGCTCTGTGGTAAACAACTTAGCTCCTCCCACTAGTGTAGGTGCCACCTAAACTCCTCCCACTTTCTAGTGTAGTGTTGTGTGGGGAGTGAACCTGTGTTGATGTTTCTGTGGCACATTAACCCTTGGGGTGCCACAAATCCATCTGATGAAGATTGCTGTGGAAACGTGTTGTGGTGTATATAATTTTAAAAAGAGGTTTGTAACCTTCAAACTCCTTTCTGAATAGCTTGCTGCTCCAGCGCTCCCAAACTCTGTTAACATAAATCTCTTGCATCTGTTAAACAACCTTCCAGGTTGTAGAGTGAGCTGCTGGCTGCTGCACACTGCATGAGGGCTAAAGGACCTGCCATGACGTGGATCTTCTGAGGCGCAAGTCACTTGACCAGCCGGCATCCCACGTGACCGGGAGAGACAGCGGAGGAGCCACCGTTGCCCGAATCGGGCAATCCAACACAGCCGTGCCGCAGACCAAGGGTGAGCAAGGGTGCACAACCTCTCAACATGAGAGGCGACCCTCCACACCTCTAAACTTGACCCCCACTAGACCACCAGGTGCTTCTCAAAAGGTGCTTCTCCAAATCTTTTGTCTCCTAAATGTTAGTGTTTCTCATAGCAGCTAATCACATCACTACTAAGATTTTATACCTGATTATTGGCGTTCAATCTAGAGATGAGCAAACCTTTTGACGTTCAGGTTCAGTTCGTTTCGCTAAACAGCAAGACGTTTGCTGGCCAGTTTGACGAACCTCCCGAACTCCATTGTATTTAATAGGATGCAAAACAAAAGGCATAGAAAACACCTTCAGGGGGTCCCAAAAGCTGCCAAAACAGATCAAATTAGGGGCATACACCAGGAAACGTTCCATGTATTCCCCAGAGTTAAAATTGTTATCATGGTTCATTATGGATGCATGGGACAAGACCTGGCCCAGCATTTCAAGCTTCAACATTGATCAGGAACAGGGAGATGAGTGACAGGTGTAGGCATGGTGCTCAGAGAGCCATGCTAAAGTCAGGAAACACAACAAGGAGACTCCAAGAACAGTTTCCACATTTCAAAAAAATAGGGCCAAACACCGCAAAATTGGCATCAATTAACCCAGAATAAAAATTGTATAATAGCTCTGCCTGCATGCATGGCACAGGGTCTGGAACAAGGCCTGTCCTAGTATTTCAAGGTTAGACATTGATCAGGAAAACGGAGATAAGTGACAGGTGTACAACTGTTGGGATTGGGGCCCTTATACATCATGCAACAGCTCCAATAAATTTTATACTGTGCCACACTCAGGTGGCACAAATATCAGCTTCATAGAATACTAAGGTATGAAATATTGAGGTGGGTCAATTGATATGTGTAGATGTAGTGGACTAGAGCCCCTCATACCTCATGCAGCAGCTCCAATATATTTTATGCTGCACCACACTCAGATGCCACAAATATAAGCTTCAATGACTCCTAACGAAAGAATTATTCAGGTAGGTGAGTGGCATGTGTAGGCCTAATGGGCGGGGTACCTCATACCTCATTTAGCAGCTCCAATAAATGTTATACTCCTCCACACTAAGGTGACACAAGTATGAGTTAAATTGACTATTACAGGAAGAATTATTCTGGTGGGTCAGTGACACGTGTAGGCCTAGTTGGCTGGGGGACCTCATACCTTATACAACAGCTCCAATAAATGTTATGCTCTGCCACACTTAGTTGCCACAAATATGTGTTTCATGGAGTATAACAGAAAGAATTAATAAGGTGGGTCAGTGCCATGTGTAGGCCTAGTGGGCTGGGGACTCTCAAACATCATGCAACATCTCCAATATATTTTATGCTGTGCCACATTCATATGTCACAAATATAAGTTTCAATGATTACTACCAGAATAATTATTCAGGTGGGTCAGTGACAGGTGTAGGCCTAGTAGGCTGGGGGACCTCATACCTCATGCAACTGCTCCAATTAATTTTATGCCTCACCACACTCAGGTGAAACAAACATGAGTTTCATGGAGCATAACAGAAAGAATTAATCAAGTGGGTCACTTATACCTCATGAACAACTCTAATAAATTTTATGCTGCGTCATACTCAGGTGGCACAAATATCAGCTTCATAAGTGGTTTAGTGACAGGTGTAGGCCTCATGGGATAGAGGCCCTCATATTCTATGCAACAGCTCCAATAGATGTTATGCTCCACCACACTCAGGTGGCACATATATCAGTTTCATTGAAAATTTCAAAAAGAGTTATTCAGGTGGGTCAGGGACATGTGTAGGCCTAGTGGGCTGGGGGCCCTCATACCTCATGCAACAATTCTAATAATGTTATACTCCGCCACACTCAGGTGGCAGAAATATCAGCCTTATTGGTGATTCAGTGATAGGTGAAGGCATGGTGCTCAAAGAGCCCTGCTGACTTCATGATACACACAAAGACACCCTAAAAAGAGTCTCCAAATTTAAAAAAATTAGGCCAGTCACCATGAAAGTGGCATCAATTCACTTAGAACAAAAACTGTAAAATGCTGAATTCAATGCAGCACAATGAAAAGTACAACTCTGTCTAGTCTGCCCAGTCTGCGACTGGGGTGGAGAAGTCTTTGGAGATCTATGACCTGTTCACCATGATGAAAGTTAGGTGGTCTACACTTTCAGAGGACAGCTGAATATGCTTATCCGTCAGGACACCACCAGCATCACTGAAGACACATTCTTAGAGAACGCTGGCTGCTGGGCTTGACAAATCCTCCAAGATGAGACTGGCGAGCTCAGGCAACTGAACAATTTTTGAAGCCCAAAAGGCAAAAGGTTCCAACCTCCCTTGATTGCATGGATATTGAGCTTTAGATACTCAAGCACCATCCTCTCAAGTCATTCACTATGTATCAGATTTGTGTTCAGTTCTGCTGGTGGACAGGCTGTTTTAAAAAATTGGTCAAATGACTCCCAGAAATTGCTTCTGATAGTTAAACTGCAGCTTCTAATGTTTCTGCGTTGATGACTCAACGTTAACTGGGTTGGAAGTAAAGATCTGCGATGCGTACTGTGTCCCTCCCTGCTGCCTTGGGGAACACCAGTCCAAAGATTATCTACAAGCGTTTTTTGATATTCCAACATGCACGTGTCTCTGTCCAGGGTGGGAAGTATCTGGCTAAATTAACTCTTGTACTGTGGATCTAAAAATGTGGCAACCCAGTAGTCAGCACTAATTTGAATCCTAACAATATGGCATCATGTTGCAAATAGTGCAAAAAAGGCGCTCATGTGTCTGATGCATCCATGAGGCCCAAGTTCTTGTTGTGTTGGTGGAGGGGTAGAAATGGAGCTTCCTTCCTCGAATTCTTCCACAAACCTTGGACAACAGAAAGGCAGAAAGGGGAATCAGGCTTGTTGGGTATACACTGGAGCAAACTGTATTAATTGTGGGTATGCTGCTTGAAAGCCTGCGGGGGATCTTCCGTGCAAATATCCCCCTGTACAATAGGCAATGAATGAAAAGGTGTGTAGGCTCAGCGCAATTATTTTTTATCAATGGCTTATGTCTACTGTATATCAATATAACTCACAATATGTATGCTAAAAAAATCTTAAATAAAATCACAAATATGTATTTTTTAACCGTGTACCAGATATTTATTAAAATTATTTTTATAAAAATTTTTTTTATAGAAAATGCTTTCAAACATTAAGATCCTAATGTATATATATATATATATATATATATATATATATATATATATATATATACAGTTATTCCTATAAATTCAATAAGTTTCTCATTACTCTTCTGGACCTTGTTCTGTTGTTCTGTTCCATTAGTGAGGGTTATGTCTCTCAGAATCCATATGGGGTGCACTAAAAAATATTTTAGTGTATCAGTATATATATATATATATATATATATATATATATATATATATATATATATATATATATCTTTCTGTTGGGTATTATTGTATATTAAGCTCAGGTGGTTTCTCTTACCACTATATATTGCTCTATATGTTATCTTCTTGACAGGCTATGTTTTGCTTCATGTGGATTTCCTCCCTTTTTGCGGTGCTTCCTTAAGGTGCTTGGAGGAAATCCACATCAAGCAATACATAGCCCGGCAAGAAGATAACATATAGAGCAATATATAGAGGTAGAAGAAACTATCCAAGCTTAAAGGGAACCTGTCACCTGGATCCAAGCCCCTACACTATCACTACCTGTCCCTGCACCTTCCTAGCTGCTCCCTATCTATCCCTCTCTCAGCTAAATCCGCCCTATTAAACTGCAGAAAAATAACATAACTTACAGCAGTCCCTGAGGCTGGGGACTGAAAAGGCGGGCCCAGGCTCCATTCTGCCCCTCCTCGATGCAGCAGCACACGCCCCTCTCGGCGGCGTTATTCTTTCTTCATCGCCACCTCCTCTATTTGGAATCTCCCACCAGCTTTACACTGTAAGGTAGCGGTTAGGATCGTCACGACAGAAGGCAGTGACTCAGGTAATTGCTCACACAGCACAGTTTAATGGCACAGGACAGGTATTCACAGACCTCCAGGTTCCGGGGCACAGCCGAATAAAACCTCATACAATCCCAACAGCTGATATAGAAGCTCTGTACCTTCCCCGGATAGGCTGTGTTAGGTCAGCACACAACCTTTCTCTCCTCACCATCCGCTCATTAGCCTCATGAACGTACACTCTGAGAGAGCTCACAGGCTGTGTTAAATCTTCACACAGCTCTCTACACAGCAGCTCCTGCTGTCCTGACACACTCCACCCCCTCCCCACAGCCCAGGGCAGCTCATATCATCTCCTATTCACCCGCACACCTGGGCATCAGTGCTTTCAGCACTCAGCTCCAGCAGAAGCTAACCCTGTATGTGCTGATACCGAGCAGAAGATACAATCTCCCATATGCTGTGTCCCGGTCAGGAGACACATTGAGGTTGCATCACCACAACATGATAGGTGTAAAGCAGGCAGGAGATTCCAAATGGAGGAGGCGGCGATGAAGAAAGAATAACGTCGCCCAGCGAGGCGTGTGCTGCTGTATCGAGGAGGGGCAGAATAGAGCCTCGGGCCGCCTTTTCAGTCCCCAGCCTCAGGGACTTCTGTAAGCTATAAGTTATCTTTCTGCAGTTTAATAGGGCGGATTTAGCTCATAGAGGGATAGATAGTGAGCAGCTAGGAAGGTGCAGGGACAGGTAGTGATAGTGTAGGGGCTTAGATCCAGGTGACAGATTCCCTTTAATATACAATAATAGCCAACAGAAAGATATATATATATATATATATATATATATATATATATATATATATTTATATATATATATATATATATATATATATATATATATATATATATATAAAAAGTAGAAAAATAGAATCAGAACAATCTTATAAGTACTTATCAGTGCAAAGTCCTGTATACGGTGCTCAGCCGTCCAAACAGAAGATCCAAAAAACCAGGCAGCACTGCTTCATTTAGCGAAGTGGACGTTTATTTCACCACCCCATGTGATGCATCACATGGGGTGGTGAAATAAACGTCCACTTCACTAAATGAAGGAGTACTGACTGGTTTTTTGGATCTTATATATATATATACTGATATACTAAAATATTTTTTAGGGCACCCCATATGGATTCTGAGAAACATAACCCCCACTAATGGAACAGAACCCTGTCCAGAAGAGTAATGAGAAACTTATTGAATTTATAGAAATAACTGTATATATATACTGTATACTGAATCTTGAATCTTGAATCTATATACCGTATATACTCGTGTATAAGCCGAACCGTGTATAAGCCGACCCCCTACTTTTGCCCCCAAAACCTGGGAAAACCTATTGACTCGTGTATAAGCCGAGGGTGGACCCCAGCACAGGTATACAGCCCCCAGCAGTGTGGTATACAGCAGCCTCCCCAGTGGTATATACAGGCCCCAGCAGTGTTACAGCAGCCATCCCAATGGTATATACAGCAGCAGCCCCAGTGGTAGTATACAGCAGCAGCCCCAGTGGTATATACAGCAGCAGCCCCAGTGGTAGTATACAGCAGCAGCCCCAGTGGTAGTATACAGCAGCCACAGAGGTATATACAGCAGCCCCAGTGGTAGTATACAACAGCCCCAGAGGTATATCCAGCAGCCCCAGTGGTAGTATACAGCAGCAGCCCCAGTGGTAGTATACAGCAGCAGCCCCAGTGGTATATACAGCAGCAGCCCCAGTGGTAGTATAAAGCTGCCTCAGAGGTATATACAGCAGCCCCAGTGGTAGTATACAGCAGCAGCCCCAGTGGTAGTATACAGCAGCAGCCCCAGAGGTATATACAGCAGCAGCCCCAGTGGTAGTATACAGCAGCCCCAGTGGTAGTATACAGCTGCCCCAGAGGTATATACAGCAGCCCCAGTGGTAGTATACAGCAGCAGCCCCAGTGGTAGTATACAACAGCAACCCCAGTGGTAGTATACAGCAGCAGCCCCAGTGGTAGTATACAGGCTGCCGCAAACCTGTAAAGGAATACATCATTATACTTATCCCTGTCGCTGTCCCGCTGCCATCGCACTCCTCCGGCTTCTCCCAGCTTCCTCCTCCGGCGCACAGACAATGACGTCATTGCCTGCGCCCACCGGAGGAGGAAGCCGGAAAAAGCCGGAGGAGCGCGATGGCGGCGGGACAGCGACAGGGATAAGTATAATGATGTATTCCTTTACAGGTTTGCGGCAGCAAGGGTATACCGATGGGGGGGCCTGTATACCGATGGGGGGGGCGCCTGTATATGACTCGCGTATAAGCCGAGGGGGGGACTTTTCAGCCCAATTTTTGGGCTGAAGAACTCGGCTTATACGCGAGTATATACGGTATATATATATATATATATATATATATACATTAGGATCTTAATGTTTTAAAGCATTTTATATCAAAAAAATGTTGATAAAAATAATTTTAATAAATATCTGGTACACGGTTAAAAAATACATGTTTGTGATTTTATTTAAGTTTTTTTTAGCATACATATTGTGAGTTATATCGATATACAGTAGACATAAGCCATTGATAAAAAAGAATTGCGCTGAGCCTACACACCTTTTGATTCAGAAAGGGGAATAATTTATTCATTCTCCCCTGACTGTTGTGTACCCATCACCTCTTCATCCTCGTTTTCCATTTCTTCTTTGGCTCCTGCACCTGCAACGAGATCCCAGACCTTAGAGATATTGATATCCCTTCCACATCCTCTGTTTCAACATCCTCTTTCTTTGGTACCAGCTCCTAATCCAGCAGACTTTTCAAAGTTTGCCCCAGCATGTAGATTACTGGAAAACTGATGCTGATTATGGCATTGTCAACACTAAATATCTTAATAGCCATTTCAAAACTGTACAGGAGGGTTAAGAGATCATTGATCTGTGAGCACTGTGCAAGCATTATCTGCTCCACCTTCGGCTCACTTTGACTCATTCTACATGTGATGACATAGGCTGGCTTCACACTGCAGTTTTTCACTGATCAGTGTCCATCAGTGTTTGGGTGTCAAAACCAGGAGAGGAACCAGAAGAGGAACTTGCAGAGAAAAACTATAATTGAAAGATTGACTCCTGTTCTGAGTTTTGGAGACAGTCCTGGTTTTGGCACACAAACTGATGAACACTGATCAGTGAAAAAACTGCAGTGTGAAGCTAGCCATACTGTGCCAGGGCTCATCGCTGCTACTAAAGTTGCTGAGATATGTGCAAAGTTGAATACCACTGTGTCGGCACATCACATGTTAACTGATTAACCGATTTTCCAAAAGACCTCTATAGAGATGCTAGTCAATGAGCTGCATGGTGTGAATGGCGATAGAGAGCACACAGTGACCGTGCCTTCTGCAGCAGCTCATCCAGGCCAGGAAAGTGGCATAGGAATTTCTGTACAACCATGTTGAGGAACATGAGCCATGCAAGGCATGTATGTAAGTTTACCACAACATAGGGCACTACTAGTAAGTTTATTAGGAGTTTTTGAATAAACTACTCTGGCTACCTGTTCTTGAAAATCTCTACCATTCAACCAACTGTTATGATTAAAAAGAATTAGCAACAACGATAAATGTTTTCAACAAAATTCTGAGGCATTAAAATACACCTATCCCTAGAGGCTATCCTGAGATTTTATTAAAAGAGGCTCACGTTAGAGTAAATTTAATAGCACGTAGTGATCTAATTAGAAAAATAAAATTATAAAAGAAAAGTTATTTTCTTTATTTTAAATTCGATCCATTGGATCAAGCTATTCGAACTGTGATCAATAAGAACTAATATCTAATCGAAATCAATGGGGAACTTGCTGAAATTGTAGTTAGGAAACCTTTAGGCTACGTTCAGACAAGGCATAGTTAAAATGTAATTTTGCAGTGGCACTTTTTTGCACGCGTTTTGCACAAAAAAGCGCGACTGCATTCAGATGCTGCGCTTTTCCCAGAGCGCTTTTCCAAAGCCCATTTATCATGTGGCCTATGGGAAAAGCACGCCAAAAAAGGTGCAAAGAATTGTCATGTTCATTCTTTTTGCTGATGCGCTTTGCAGTGAAATTCATGAAATATTAAAAAAAAAAAGGGCTTCCTATATATTTGTTTCCAACCAGGTACAAATAGGCAGCTGGGGGTTAGGGGCAGCCCATATCTGCCTACTGCACCTGACTGGCATACAAAAATATGGCGAAGCCCACATCGAATTTTTTTTAATACTTCATTAAAACATAAAAAAACTCCACAAATAAATTAGGGACTGCATCTTTGTTAACCCCTCAACCCTCATGTCTGTGAGGCGGTCGACAGAGTAGGGGTTACTCGGGTACCAGGGCTGAAGGCGGCTTTGATGGGGAATCAAGGCTGGTCGATCCCTGGTCCTGTGCCCTGGACCCTCAATGGCGGGGAATGGTGGGAGATAAGGGGATTGTTAACGTGACACCACCTATGGTACCTGGTAACGGGTATACCAGCGCTGCAGCTGGCCACTGAGTTGATGGTGGGTGCAGCAGAGTGTGGTATAGCTCCCCACAGGTGGAGCTTTACCTCAGGGCAGCGGGGATGGATGAGGGGAGTAGTAGTTGCATCTTTGCAGACAAGGCGGTGAATTGCAGCGGTTAGACAGGCACACAGACACACAGGAATTGTTGTTTCGGTACCTTTTACTGGTGACAGGGTAACAGGTACAGTCCAGAGAAATAACCAGGTCCCCGGTGCAACTTGGGACTTCCACCTTAGAAAGTTGTGAGGCCTCCTCTGTCTCTGTGCTCTGTGGTTTGGGATGAGTCCTGCATGTGCTTGAACCCACCGCTCCTTCTTCCTCTCAGGGCTTTGCTCCAAACTGACTATGAGGTCCTTCTGCGGGGTCCGTGTTTCTCCTATGGCCCCTGGTCCTGTAGTTGGTCAGTTTTAGCGTCTCTTACTTAAATTGCTTCAGGGCCTGAATCTTCCGATCTTTTGTTGTTGCACTAAATGCTGGCAGCGTCGGACTCCAGTGTCCGGGTGTACTAAAGGGCTATATTAATTGGTTCCCTTTCTTGATTCCATGCTTCCTCCACTTGCCTCCGACTCTTTCCCTAGGGTGCAACACAGCGGTCAGTGGTCCCTGGTCCTGGATCCTTCCCAGCGACCAGCTCCTCATTCCTCCTCTCTCCTCTGCTCACTGCAGACTGACTCTTGGGAGTGACTAACCCCTCTCCTCAGGCCTCGATGTTTTAAAGGGGAACTGGCTTAAGGCAGCCAGTAGAGCTCCCCCTTCAGGTGTGGAGTGGAAGGTGTGGTGTGCTGTCCAAACCAAGGTGTAATTCCCTCCTTGTACCGGTGGATCCTGTGGCAATCCCCCGCAGGGGTGCCACATTTCCCCCTAGTTAAATACAGTCCTCCAGGACTGAAACATTTTTCCATAACCATAAAATATCATAACTAGTGATGAGCGAGTACTAAAATGCTCGGGTGCTCGAAGCTCGGGCCGAGCATCCCGAGATACTCGTGTACTCGGCCCGAGTACCGAGCCCAATGTTATCCTATGGGAGACCCGAGTATTTTTATGAAATGACTGCCGGCAGCATGTAGAAACCCTAAAAATGTCACAAAAGTCTCAGAAGAGTGCTCAAATGACATGGCAACACCATGGGGAAGACCCCTGGAAGCATTTCTCACTCAAAAGTCACAGCTGTGAACAATCTTGTCCGAGTTTCACGCCAATTTTACGGAGTCACCAGAAAACCTTCCAAAATGGCACCAAAATGAATATTCAGGGTGGAAATGTTAAGGGCACATACTCAATAGTGAGGTACAGCTGGTGTATGTTACTTTTTGTGATTACATGAAAGATTTTATGTGAAAACATTGTGCGGCACTCCCATGTCCCTGAGAAGAGACGTACATGAAGGCCTCTTGACATAATGTGCCCATTTTGAGGAACTGGGTCTATTGTAGTATTTTCCTTTGCCAGGGCAGTCCAAAATTGGGAGATTCACCAATGCCCCTGGATAGACACGTGCATGAGGGCCTGTAAACCTGAAGTGCCCATTGTAAGGAAGTGGGTGTATTGTAGTATAGCCCTTTGACAGGGAAGCCAAAAATTGGGAGGCTCCATATTGTCCCTGGATAGAGACATGCATAAGGGCCTGTAAACCTGAAGTGGGTGTATTGTAGTATAGCCCTTTGGCCAGGGCAGCCAAAAATTGGGAGGTTCCACATTGTCCCTGGATAGAGACGTGCAGGAGGGCCTGTAAACCTGAAGTGGGTGTATTGTAGTATAGCCCTTTGGCAGGGCAGCCAAAAATTGGGAGGCTCCACATTGTCCCTGAATAGAGACGTGCAGGAGGGCCTGTAAACCTGAAGTGGGTGTATTATAGTATAGCCCTTTGGCCAGGGCAGCCAAAAATTGGGAGGCTCCACATTGTCCCTGGATAGAGACATACAGGAGGGCCTGTAAACCTGAAGTGGGTGTATTGTAATATAGCCCTTTGGCCAGGGCTGCCAAAAATTGGGAGGCTCCACATGTCCCTGGATAGAGACATGCATGAGGGCCTCAAAACATTTTTCCCATTGAAAAGGAGCGGGTATCCTGTCGTTGTAATGCCCATTCAAAAAGAATGGGCGTAAAAATTTACCACTGGGGGTATACCTGAAACAACAGCCTAACTATTGTAACGGTCATCATGGTGGCACATGAGGAGAAGGAGGAGCAGTCCAGCGATTAGCCAAGGAAGAGGAAGATGACGTGGTGGATGATCCAGTAGCTGACCCAACCTGGCAGGAGGATATGCAGAGCGAGGACAGCAGTGCACAGGGAGAGGGAGGCGTAGCATCCCAACAGGCAGTACGAAGCAGGGTCGGGTCCGCAGGCAGAAGGCAGGCAACTGTTCCCCGAAACAACAACACGACACAAAGTGCCTGTGCAAATGTTAGGTCTTCCCGAGTCTCGGAGTTTTTTAAGTTGGCTCCAGATGACTCTAAAAAGGCCATTTGCAACACCTGCCATGCCAGCAGCAGCAGGGGTACGAAAACTAGCAGCCTGACCACCACCAGCATGATCAGGCACATGTCAGCCAAGCACCCGACTTTGGGGGAAGTACAACAGAGTCAAGGAGCGGTGCTTGCTGATGTCACTGCTACGTCTTCGCGTGTTGTGCGTGCGAGCCAATCTCCTGTACATGCTGGCTGCGAACAAGCCTCCAGCCCTGCACCTGAAGTTGCCCACGCACAAATAACCCCACCATAAAGCACGTCCTTGTCCCAGCGCAGCATTCAATTATCCATTCAGCAAACCTTTGAACGCAAGCGCAAATACGCTGCCAACGCCCCACATGCCACAGTCCTGAATTATCACATTTCGCGACTCATAGCGCTAGAAATGTTGCCTTTCCGGCTGGTGGAGATGGAAGCATTCCGCGACCTGATGGCGGCTGCTGTCCCACGTTACTCGGTCCCCAGCCGCCACTATTTCTCCAGATGTGCCGTCCCCGCATTGCATAACCACGTGTCCAACAGCATCACACGTGCCCTGAACAACGCTGTTTTAGCCAAAGTCCACCTAACCACAGACACGTGGACAAGTGCTTGTGGGCAAGGCCGCTACATCTCCTTGACGGCACACTGGGTTAATATTGTGGAGGCTGGGACACAGTCTGAGCGAGGGACGGAACACGTCCTTCCCACAGCAAGGATAGCAGGCCCTACCTCTGTCAGGGTTTCACCGACACCCTACAGCTCCGGAATGTCATGCTCTTCAGCCTCCTCCTCCTGCGCATCCTCATCCACTGTACCCTCCACACCAGTCCCAAGCTGGAAGCACTGCAGCACTGCCTCTGCGAGCGGCAACAGGCTGTGCTGAAGCTAGTCTGCATAGGTGACAAACCCCACAATGCAGAAGAGGTGTGGACAGCTCTGAAACAGCAGGCAGATCACTGGCTCACACCTCTGAACCTAAAGCCAGGAAAGGTTGTGTGTGACAATGTCCGGAACCTGGTGGCAGCTTTGAGGCGAGGCCAGCTGACGCATGTTCCATGCGTGGGCCGTGTGCTCAACCTGGTGGTTCAGAGGTTTCTAAAGTCATACCCAGAGCTGTCTGAACAGCTGGTAAAAGTTCGCCGTCTGTCTGCACATTTTCGCAAGTCACCTGCTGCTTCAGCTGGCCTTGCTGGCTTTCAGCGCCGTTTGCGTCTTCCGGCCCACAGACTGGTGTGTGATGTCCCACGCGTTGGAATTCAACTCTGCACATGTTGGTCAGGATATGTGAGCAGAAGAGGGCAGTTGTGGACTACCTGCATCACCTAAGCCGTCGGGAAATGGGTCATACTCCACACATAACACCTGAGGAGTGGAGATGGATGTCCGACCTATGTACCGTCCTCCAAAACTTTGAGGACTCCACCAAGATGGTGAGCGGCGATGACGCCATTATTAGCGTCACCATACCACTACTCTGCCTTCTAAACGGTCTCTGCTGAAAAACAAAGAGGATGCATTGCAGGGCCGAGCGCGATGACTTGGAGCAAGAAACAGTAGTGGGTGTGGGTGAAAACACACAGCCCAGCCTCATCTCATCACAACGTGCAGTGGAGGACTATGACGAGGAGGATGAAGACATGGAGCAACTCTCTGGCCAAATTGAGGATATGACATGCACACCAGTCATACCCTCGATTCTGCGTGGCTGGCCAGAGGACAGTGAAGATGAGGAGGAGGAGGAGGACAGCATGTTCAGTCATCGTGTTGGTCTGGATACTGAAGTGATGGCTGTTAAGAGTCTGGCGCACATGGCTGACTTTATTGTAAGCTGCCTGGCTCGTGACCCTCACGTTCACAACATCCACGCTACAAGGAGAACTTTATGTCTCTCATTCCTGAGGCGGAGAGGTCAGACAAAATGCAGCATTTCCAGAAGGCCATAGTCACGGAAGTAGGCAAATCATTCCCCTCACAAAACGCTAGCGGCATAGGTCAGGAATCGGTGGACAAAAAAAGGCGTACGGCCGAGAGGGGCACAAGTCCAATCCGCCAGAGGTAAGGAACAGTCTTTACGATGTGGGACAGTTTTCTCAGCCCTCACGTACCACAGCCCCTGAGTG